>KL269129.1:0-60728 GCA_000699545.1 Podiceps cristatus | reverse complement strand
CAGCAAGGGCACACCTCTGTGTGCAAGTGTGCCCCGTGTTCGGCACCGAATGCCGGACACCTGAGAGGGCTCTGCGCTTACTTGTTCAGTGCTGGTGTAGTCCTTATTGGATTATGTTTAAGTTAAATAGAACACGCTTTGGAAGAAGGATTGATTTCTTTAAAAGAGCAACAATAACCATCGGTTATTGCTAACAGCAGAGCAATAACAGAACCCTGGGTTGTGCCCAGTTCAGCTTTCTTTTCATGTTTTCCACGGGAAAAAAAAAAAAAAAAAAAAAAAGAAAAGGGTGCTAATATCTGTCCTAGCCTAAGGACAGAAGTTACTTGTTCAGATCTGTATGGTAAAAGTGCTATACGAACCCCACGTTGGCGCTAATAATAATGATCATGCTTGAAAACAACTTCAGATATTGCATAAACATTAACTGATTTGTTGATGGTGAATCTTCTCATGACCAGAGAAAATTTTTGCCTAGTTACTATCATTATTTTGTGCAATACTATAGTCATTTCAGAACAAAACCCCCTCTACTTTATCTTCTTTCTTTTACAGTATAAACACATTCAAGCCTGCTCATTGCTCCTTTGATAGAGTTCACTGATAACTTGAGTTGGTTGAAGGTCAAAACCGAATATTTCAATCTATTTGACATAGTGGGCTAATCAGTGGCTGCTTGTTGATATGTATATGCATATCTCGGTGGATTTCTTTGATGTTAACCACTGTTGCACTGACTCCCTACCCAATTTATTTCAGGTACCAGTCCTGGACTTGTTCCCACCTGGGTGTGGCTATTCAGTGCTTTTACCACCTTTTGTGCTTACGCTTTAGGTAAAGTACAATGAAACAATTGACACATCTGATGTCTTCATATAGTTTTATCTACTAGTTCATTAGTGCTCAGCACTATCAAAATGAAGAGGATAGTGGATAAATTACTGATCTCTCTCCAAAACAGTTCTCTGAGATGGAAAACAAACAAACAAACCAACCCAGCCATAGGCTTAAAAGAACCTCACCATTTTTAATGATATATTAGAGGTTATATGACTGTTGCTCTTATCTCTTTTGAAAGTTCAAATTGTTTTAGAGAAACAATGGAAATCATTACGTAGCAGTAGTCATTGCTGTTTGGTTTCATAAAAATCTGCCCCCCAATGATGACATTTTGAGAAGCTCCCTGACACATGCGTTAGCAGAGGGTGCTTTCAAGGATGGGGAAAATGAAGGGCAAAGCAAAGAAAAAGGAAAATAAATGTAGCATTGTGTTTTAATCTCTTGGGCACCTCAATGTTTATGGCTTGTGTCAAGAGAGATGGTATGAATGTGGTGACAGGTCTGAGCTTCCTTGGGAGATGAAGTATCATATTGTTTTTTCTTTCCTGTTGCAGCTCTTCTCCAATAACACACCTAATTTTCAGTTTCATATTCCATTTTTACTTTTTATATCATACCGTGACTGTATTTTTAGGTACATTGCATCTTGCTGTGCAGTAGTGTGAAGACATAGACCTGAACTGGTGCAGATCTGGGAGTGAGATCAACATTAGCATGGCTTTCTTGCTTTCTCTTCCAAAGCTAACTCTTTCCAAACTAGTCTCTCCACAATGTGGTGCAACGGAGCTAATTTTGGGGGGGGCAATCAAGGTGGCATATTTACGTGGACTGCACTGTGCTGAGTAAACGTACCCTCTCTTTTGGAGCTGGTTCTTATAAGGCCCTGCATTGCAGAGTGTAGCCATACATCTGTGTGCCATACTTAAGATACCCAGGCTAGATATAAATGTGTTCTAGATGTACACCGCAGTGTTGTGCAAAGTTGTTGGCCCCTTTTGGTATCAGGCCCACGCGTGTAGAGCCATTTTGATTAACCTGGATGTATTCCCTTGTGCAGACATCTCCCTCTGCTTTGTGAATGCCTTGGCATTTCTATTCAAGTGGCGAGTTTGTGCAAAAATTATTTTGTCCAGAATTTCTTTGTATTTGTACCATAAAAATCATTGGGACAACTATCCCTTGGAGCTGACGACCAGTCAGATTTCCCTAACAGCCCTCTATAATCATTAGCAGAAGCAGCAGTTTCTTTTGTGAAAACCATTCTTTATGTAATTGTAGGGAATTTGATGAAGTGTCTATTGTTTCATAAATAGGAATTACGTATTGGAGTTATTAGTGTATGACACCCCAGAAAGCTCAGGGGAAATTCAGCTTCTGAGGTTCTTAATGTAGATGTTATTTGCCAGTGAGGCCTATAGTTTCTAATACTTGGAAGACAAGGAATAGGATGTTGACAATTGAAGCTATAATGAACTGATGTATATGTAGATTTTTGTGTCTGCTGTCCAAGCCACTTCATGAAATATTTAGTCTCAGATTTAATTGTGCATGGCCAAAGTTTTCCCTTTGGAAGACTGCAGAGAGCCATAATAACTAACCAAATATGCAGCTTTAATCTCTCTCAGCTTCTTTTTAATGACACAGTTACTCTCTCCAAATTCCCTAGCATGCTGCTCTTTTCCCCCCTCTTTGTTAAGGTGGTTTGGTATCTACTCCCTTTCTGTAAAATGGAATGCTCTTTGCTGTTATTTTGAATTCCACTGTTTGAAAGTTATATACACTTTAATAAAACAGAAGATTTATGAACCTTCATGAGACAAAATCATAGCATAGTAATTCTGAAGCAGTGGGAGTGTGGGACAGCCTATGTCCACTATTCAGTGTACACCATTGTTGGCATGAATGATTTCAAATTGAAACCTAAAACAGAAAATATTTTTGGTTTCTTAACAAGCTAGTGAAACCACATGGAAAATGTGGGCAAAGATTTGTGAAAATCCAATTTTATGTATGTGTTACATAGTTCCTGTGTTTTCCCCACGTCCATTATACTTAGAAGTGCTGTATTCATAACACCATTATAAGCCTAACTCTTTTTAGTAAAATGTTCCTACAAAACAAAACCCACTGTTTCACTGATGTACATATTTTGGTATCTAATGTGAATACTGTTTTGTGACAAAGTAAAATGATTTATGAACAGACAAATCTTCTATCATTCTCATTAAAAAAGTATTACCCCTATAACTGATTTCTCTCTTGATTTGGGTTAGATGTTCTTGAAATACAAAAGACCATATACTGTTTAGGGATGTTTACATATTTATTTGTTAGTTAAGCTTCAGAAGCATCCTAAAATAGAGAATTTCTAGATGTAGAGAATTTCTACATTTATAACAACAAGTAACCTCAAGATTATATGCACAGTTTTCTTTCTGCACTTTTCAGTAAGATATTGAGAATTCAATGGCAATGTTGATGGAGAGAGAATGTGGCTCTAGAAGGAGGCAAACTGTATTTGAAATTCTCTATGAGATCTTTAATTTTTAGAGTTGTGAGAACTGTCTCAAGAAATTTGTATTTGAACAGAGGATATCTCACAGCTGTTTAGCTATTGCAATAGGGAGATAGTCTAAAATCTGTACAAAATGAAAGCCCATGTTTTCCTGGTTCAGATCCCTGAAGAATATTTACATTAAACAAAAGTCAGAGTACTGCCAAATAATCTGGAGGAGTAAGTAGCATATGATCTATAGCAGCTGTGGAGTCTTTGGTCTCACTCTGCTGAGTTGTATCGCTAGGCAGTTTTGGGTTACTAATGCTATCAATAGCTAATAATTGTTAGGTATAGTACCTTCCAAGTAACATTAAAAAGAAAAAAAAATTCTCCACGTTATTTTGAGATCCACAATAACAATAAGTAATCTGTAAGGTTTGTTCTGTGTACTTTTTCTCAGAGGTTCATCCTGCGCATTTACACTTTAAGAAGAAAATATTTCTATTTCTCACCAGCACAGTCTCAGAGAAGACACTAAGGTTATGGTTTGACAATACAACTAAAAAAGATTACTGCTGCTAGACACCCTTCCTCCTTCTCCCTGCATTCACCACCTCCCCTTTGTGCCAGCTCCCCTGCTTTTTGTACCATTCACAGCGCCAATTCTGTTCAGTGACCCAGAAGAAAACGTAATGTTTGCTGTCTTTCACCAGCTGAGCAGGCTGCAGGTCCTCTCCTGTTCAACAGCAGTGAACTCAGATCGACTTGAACCATATTCCAACTATATCCTCAGAGTGAGATCCAGTACAGTGTTTGGGCATCTTTCAAGCACTTAAGTATTAAAAGTGATCAACACATAACTCCCCTTAGCAGTAAGGTATTCTTATAACCATAGAATCATTGAATAGTTTAGGTTGGAAAAGACCTTTAAGATCATCAAGGCCAACCGTAAACCTAACACTGCCAAGTCCACCACTAAACCATGACCCTAAGCTCTGCATCTACTCATCTTTTAAATACCTCCAGGGATGGTGACTCCACGACTTCCCTGGGCAGCCTGTTCCAGTGCTCAACAACCCTTTTGGGGAAGAAATTTTTCCTAATATCCAATCTAAAGCTTTCTCGGTTCAGCGTGATTTCCTCTTGTCCCATTACTTGTTACTTGGGAGAAGAAATTGCCCCCCCCTTTGTTACAACCTCCCTTCAGGTAGTTGTAGAGAGCGATAAGGTCTCCCCCCCTCAACCTCCTCTTCTCCAGACTAAACACCCCCAGTTCCCTCAGCCACTCCTCATAAGACTTGTCCTCTAGACCCTTCACCACCTTTGTTACCCTTCTTTGGACACACTCCAGAATCTCAATGTCTTTCTTATAGTGAGGGGCCCAACACTGAACACACTATTCAAGGTGCCAGGTACAGGGGGACAATCACTTCCCTACTCCTGCTGGCCACACTATTTCTGATACAAGCCAGGATGCTATTGGCTTTTTTTGGCCACCTGGACACACTGCTGGTTCTTGTATCCTAAGATTTCAACCAAAAGACACTTTAAAATATCTTACGTAGGCACATGCACAAATATGTTTTGTGAAATTTGCTCCTTGAGGCTGCCACGTAACTGTTAGTCATCGAGGTATTTAGCATCAGGCAACCTAAATGCCTTAGTGAATCTACCCTATAAGTGGTAGGGTAGATGAATGATCGGAGGGCTGGAGCACCTCTCCTATGAGGACAGGCTGAGAGAGTTGGGCTTGTTCAGCCTGGAGAAGAGAAGGCTGCGGGGAGACCTGATTGCGGCCTTCCAGTACTTAAAGGGGGCCTATAGGAAAGAGGGGGAGAATCTTTTCAGTAGGGACAGCAGTGACAGGACAAGGGGTAATGGTTTTAAGCTGAAACAGGGGAGGTTTAGGTTGTATATAAGGAGGAAATTCTTTACGATGAGAGTGGTGAAATACTGGAACGGGTTGCCCAGAGAGGTGGGACCAGAGGTGGTCCCATCCCTGGAAACATTCAAGCCCAGGTTGGATGGGGCTCTGAGCAACCTGATCTGGGTAATGGTGTCCCTGCTCACTGCAGGGGGGTTGGACTAGATGGGCTCTGGGGGTCCCTTCCAACCCAAAACATTCTATGATTCTGTGATTCTATGATTCTATGATTCTGTGATTCTATGGTCTGACCCCTCTCAGAGGGTCCACAACACCAGTGGACAGACAAGGAGCCATGTGGACACTTTTCAGCACTTTCTTTGAGAAACTGATTGCAGGAACTGACATAAAAGTGTTTAAAGACCCCTGGGGACAAGTAATTATGAATGTGTTTCTAAAGCTTGTAAGGAAGGTGGCGTTTAGTTTAAGAGGCAAGGTAAGGACAGAAAAATTACTCGATAACCGAAGCGAGTGTTTTACAAACAATCCTAACATGTTGGTGTTGAAGGGACTGCTATGCTTCAGTTTGCTGTCATCCGTGTACTTTTCCTATATGTTATATAGGCAGTAGTGAAGCATATGTAAAGAAAGTGACTCCTTTTGCTGTGCTCTAATTCTTTATTTCTTTTCCTTCCCTGATCCTTCTAGACTCCATAGATGGGAAACATGCTCGAAGGACTCAATCCAGTACTCCTCTGGGAGAATTATTTGACCATGGGCTGGATAGCTGGGCTACCTCCATTTTTGTGCTTTCCTTTTTTTCTGTCTGTTCCCGTGACAATGGGAAGACTGGAGTTTCTGTATATACAATGTATATATATTTAAGCATTGTCTTGTTTAACTTTATGTGTTCACACTGGGAGAAATATAACACAGGAGTTCTTTTTCTTCCTTGGGGATATGATATAAGCCAAGTGGTGAGTATTTATCATTCCTGTTTTGGTTTTTTTTTTTTTTAACTATGTTAGTGTTTTCATAATATTACAGAAATAGAAAAATAGAGCTCAAGGCAAAATGTATTTGGCCAAGATTTTGAATGTGTAATAGCATAACCCTAAAAGTAATTCAGAAATATTTCCTGCATTTGCAAAGAAGTGACGCTCTTGAGCAAATTGTCAGCATCAGAGATTCATTGCCTTGCAGGCAAAAAAAAGGCTTGCAGCAAGCCTAGCAGTCAGATAGTGCCCGTGAGAATGTCACTCAATTGCATTTGATTTGTGGTATTAACAAAAATTATTATGCGATCTGAAGCCACAAGTGATTTTCCCACTAGCATTAGGTTCTGAGGCACAATGTGAATTAGTCCAAGTAGTATGTATCAGCAGTAATTATACAGTTCTACAATACTAGACCTTCCCAATTCTAGTGCCTCTTGCATCAAATGTGGCACTGGAAACAGAATTGTACCTATAGAGCGAGCATTAGCTGTTGTCAAGTAAGTCACGCCATTAGAAGTTTCCTCTCTGGGAGTGGCATTTGGTAGCATGAATTACATCAGCCCGCAGCCAATCCCTCACCGAGTTCTTGACTGGCTCGCAGCTCTACCTTGAGGTGGACCTGTCCAGAAACAGGACCAGTGCACCGCAGTGAGCGGTGGCCCCAGTGCACAAATGAGTAGCAGCAGTAACAAGCTCATTGCACTGTTGGGTGCCCAGCGCTGGCATTTCTGGGCTGGTTTACCTATTTCTTAGAGAGCCAGGCTCTTGAAGCCTGAAGACCACAGTCCCAGTCTTCTGAGCTTCCCGTCACAGGCATGAGATGAAAGGTACAGCCAAATATACATAATTGAAAAGAAGTTTGACAAATATTCAAATATGTGTTTTAATGGAAATATAGTATTTGAATTAATGGGTGCAGATGTATTGCTGTAAACATAATCAGAATCCAGTGGTTTGAGAACAACTCAGAGATGGTGGTCCAGCTGTGGTGCATCTGTTTTGTTCCCTAGAAAATGGGTTCTGGGAGAAGAAGCTGGCTCAGGTCTAAGACATTAGGCAGCCAGCTGGTCTGCAAGTTCAGCCATGTCTGTGTAAGGCTTCTTACTGAAGTTCTTCCAGCAGGAGAGGAATAGCTACGTTCAAACCGATTTCACTTCTTGCTCAGATGATCGCTGTAGATATACCTATGGATGTTTAGAAAGCTCTTTTGGATTGCTACAGCATTCGGACTGTATTAGTGGTTAAATACGGGAGTGGGTATCAACTAACGGAGCAGTACCGTTAACTCTGCCACTGCCTGTTGGTGACTTATGCCCCTGTCACTGCTTTCCCGCCTGAGAGCTAATGGTAATAACATTTCCTTGCCTGACAGATTTGTGGGGAGGCTGAATTTCAGTCAAGTTTGTAAATGACTTTGATTAACTTGGACGCAAGGTGCTAACAAGTGCTGTTTCCTGTTCCCCTCTGATGCCGAATTGCTGTCCTGCATGCTTGCTTTCTAGTAACTTCTGTGATGACTTGTCTACAGTCAAAATGCTAAACCTATCAATGTAAGGGGTTTTTGATGCTATATAGCGCAATCATCAACAGTGGTGGAAGACTGTGCTATTGAAATGTCTGTATGTCAGTTTTCTCATCTGGAAAAAATAGCTTTTGTGGTTGTGATTGCCTAGGAACAAAGACAAGAGAGGATCTGTAGACCAAGGTAGTATTTTTTCTACAAATACAAAAACGTATACTTCACAAAGTACATAACGTATTTTTTTAAGCTGTACTAACTAGCCTAGTAAAAGATCTTAATTCCCCTACAAACATTGGCTTGCTCTCATTTTGTAAACCCATTCAGCGAATTTTGTACGATTTGTGCACTATTAAAGGTAGTTCTTCATCTCCAGCTACTTGGAGGAGAGGATACTGAGGACATTAGCAAATGGCTGATGATGAGTAAGAAAGGTCACGTTACATTCCCCTTGCTGTTTTTTTTCCCCACCACTTCTCTGCCAGATATTCCCACAGTCACATTCAGAGGCGGAGAGTGCGGAAGCACTCGCAGACTGCTTTCGGACGGATTCCCAGCATTTAGTTCACCATTTCCTCCGTGGCGTTCCTAGCTGGATTGCTGCACGCATGTTCCTCTCTGCTCTGTCTTAAATAATTTTACTGACAACATGATGCTATTGCATTGGCATGTCAGACATTCGGGTGGTCTAGTCCTCTGCTTCTGCTTTTAAAATTGATGGTAGCCAGGAACTTTGGACTTCATTATCCCCACAAAGCTCAGGAAATACAATAATTGATATAAGTGTGCAAATAGATAAGTGTTGACCTTAATGAAAGCTTAGCTGGCGTGTAGCTCCCAGGACACTGCTGCTGAGTCAGACCCACTGTATATAAACATAGACAAGCCACTCGCTGGCTCTGTGTTAATTGCGGCATAAGAAGAGCTGCTGTTCCTCATGAAAAAATACCTCATTATAAATAGAGACATTTGTGGGACTTATGCAGATCACGTTTTTCCGCGACTTGAAGACTCGTCAGAATTGGTAACCTAATTACGCTAGCTGGGCTGTAATTGGCACTCCAGTTAGCTTTGATTACAGCAGACAGCCCTTTATAGGAAGCTGTGGTGTGTAAACTTGAAAAATGGCTGTAATGTGTCTGAGAGACACTTGGTCAGAGGACTGTTACCTTTGTGGATCCAGAATCAAGGGGGAGGCGTCCGCTCCCTCCGGCATGAGGAGTTGTCTCCTGCTGACTCCTCTGCAAGCAGAGAAAGATGCAGGGAGAGGAGCCTCTCTACACCAGAACATCTAGGCAATTTTCATACACTTTGAAGTAAGCACAAAACCTCAAAATTCATAGGCTGAAGCGAAGGCTAAAAGAGAAACCCTTGCTATGTTCTGCGAGAAATCTTGTCACAAGCCCAACCAAAGCAAGCTAATACCTACAAATTAAGTTTCTTGGAGAAAAAAGACAAGCTTTTCCTGAGAAAGGCTTCCTGCCGTATGTTAATTTTCATAGCTGTCCTCTGGATTATTTAAAAACATATATATATTTTTTTTTCTCCTGAAATTTTTAATATTCCCCTAATGAAGTACTCCCCTAATCCTGCTGTTGCTTTTCATAAGCCACTGCAGTTGAGTTCATAGTAGGGGAACAAAAGGATTGGTTTCCCTTAATATGAGGTAGCGATACCTTTGCTTACATCAGTGCTGCCTTAAATGTAACAGGGAGGTGCCCTTTATATTCTTAAATAAAAGTTCAAAAGAGCTGTGTGAGAGCTGGAGTGACCCAGACGTTTCCATGCTCCTTCCTCTCGCTCTCCCCAGCCAAGAGGGCAAGCTCGAAAAAAAGCACAGAAGCACAAGTAGCAAGTGTGAAAGGCAACGGGCACCTCTCTCTGGCCCTGCCCTAGCCCTGTAAGGAGAGGATGACCAGAAATCCCATATACAGTCACGCCTGAAAGCATGGGTGCTTGGAGCATAAGCCCCAGCATTTCGGTTTGGGGTGCTTTCCCAGCTGGTTCTGCCTGATGGCTTTGGGACGGTCCCACCTAGGCGCTCGGGGAGAGCACTCCGCCTGCCTTGAAACTCCAAATGGACGAAGGGTATGATGCAGGTAGGAACTGAAACACTGGAGAACTCACTTTTCTCCTTCCTTTCAGTCAAGACAGGGGAAGGGGTTTTTTGGAGGCCATATACCAGGTTTTCTTTCGAGAAACGGGTTACAAAACTCATGCTGATCTATGTTTCATATGATCTTTTCCTGGGAAGAACAGCGGCAGTCAGTCTTTCAGGAGCTGGCGGAGAAATTCCCAGCAACGCAAGTGCTCATCACATCTTTAAAAAACTTCTGTCTCCTCTGAGGAACAAAAAAATACTCTCTATTAATAAGAAAAATGAAGATGCAAATCTATCATTCATTGGTCACATTGCCAGTATTCAGAGAATTTTCAATTTTTGTTAAAAAGGTATTCACTTTTAGAGTTTTTCTAAGAAGATTTGAAGTGGCTGTGCAAAACGTAGCCTCTCTTGTGAAGAAATAATATTATTATTTAGTTCCGAAGGTAAGAGCACGCAGGAATTGTTGAAGTTAACCGCTAGCAGCGTGAAAGCAGTGCTGGCCAGGCCGTGGTGTCTGCTTCCAGCTGCCTCCTGACCCAGCTGGAAACCAGCCTTGGTGCTCGGTTATCTGGGGGAAACCCCATAGTGCACTGATGGGAAATTTAAACAGAAGAACCTGCGGTGCACAGGCTCTTTCTGCAGCAGATTGCTTCTTTCTTCACCACTCGATTATGATTCTACTTAAACCTTTCTCGGTGTCTTTAGCTGTTGACCTATCACATACTGCATGTCTAAATGCAAAATTACCTTTTTAAGACTTATAAAAAGCTATTTTTATAGGATAAGTTTGCCACTTTTACTTATTGATAGAAAAATATTAAGAAAAAAATTAAAATGGAAAAATTACATATCACACTAAAGCTAACTCCTGTTGAAATCACTTGTAGGAAATTGTCAGTTTTTACTTTTTGGGGCAAGCATCATATTTATTTTCAGAGGAAAAAAGTAACCTTGTATTTTTGCTCTCTAGATATTCAATTTGAGCACTGTGTTAAAGGAAAGTATTTCAACACATGAACAATTAATGCTATTGGAATATGCTAGTGAAATTGAATATTACAGTAAAATTAATGTAATTTTTTGTGGAATCTTAAAGAATTTTAAAACTTAGCCAGTAGATTTGAAAAAAAGATGAGAAAATATTTGATTTTTTTTTACCATGTAGCACATCATACAACACAGTCAATGTGCCTGTGTGTGAAACAGAAAAGGTAAATCATTAGGGAGAAAAAAACCCAGATGTCCACACACAGGCTAGAATGTTTTGGTCACAAAACTTACACCTGCAGTAGCAGAAAAACATCAAAGAGCTGGTGTTTTTTAAAAAATCAAGTATTTTAGAGGCTAGAAGCTAGGAGATTTTGAGGAGTTATACTGCCTTATGGTTATATGGAATTTTCCCAATGTCAAATTAAAGAAGTATTATTCTGATTTTGCAGAGGGACAACGGTAACTGTTTCTGTGATTTACAAAATTACAAGACGTTAGGGAGCCACTGCTCAAAAGCCAACAGTCCTGCTGTTCAGCCATATCAAAGGCCTAGAAATTAACACCATGGCTTTCCAGATTTTTGTCTGCATAAGTACTCCTCCTCCTCCTCCTAGATAACGCCTTGGCAAACCAAAAATTTTCCTGGTCAGATGCTGCAGTGAGTTGGAATACAAGATTGTATACATCTGACATTAACTTACTGTATAGTCCTTACTTGTGTTATTAAATTTGGACTTCTCATTTTACTAAAGGTTGCAATTATATTTTTACTTGCTAAAGACTACATTTATATCTGAAAAGTACTAAAGCCGGTTGATGCCAGAGAGATGAGTAAAAACCCTGGACATCTTTTCTCAAGTAGAATTATTCAGGTGCACTTAGGAACACTGCTTTACATTTTCTTTTTTTGTTTTGTTTTGTTTTTACTAGCAGTGCCTTTAAAAGCAGTTTATACAGCCAATTAACATACTTAGCTTTTGTCTAATAATTTTGACAATTTCAGTTTTTGCTAATATAGCTTAGATCAAGGGACGCAGCCATTTTCTCATCCTTCCATCTTTCTAAAGGAGGCCTTTGAGATGGCCTCAGTGAAGTCAAAGTTATGAGTCCTTAAAAAACAACACACCAAAAAAAATTGAATCCAAAGAGTGTTTTTTCATACACAACATCTGTTAAATAAGAGGCAGTCTCAACCTGTGAGTGCTGTATCACCAAATCCCAGGGCAGGGGATTCCCCTGAGAGAGCCCGTTGCACCGACGCTCCCGTTCCTGGAGGTGTGCTGACATCTGACAGTGATACTCATGACTGCACTGCCAAAAGTACTGACGGTAGTAACTGATAATGCTGAAGTTCCTCTTTTATCACTTGCCAAAAAAAGTCTGTTCAGAATTCAACGTGTGAGGGTAAATTCAGGCTCTGTCAAAGCCAGCTGGAGTTTTGCCATCAACTTTGATGGGGCCAGGAGTCAATCCGTCATGTCTTATGGATAACATAATGCAATTTCTTCAGAAAGCCAAATGTCTGCTCTGTTGTAGTTGGTTACGAAACCCATTATACACAGCCTTCATTTAGACCAAAATTTGACTCACTGTCTTCAGTGGCCCGAGATGTAACTCATACTAGTGCCTCCTCTTCATTGCATTTCTGCTGCGCTGCTTGTTCTTGGAGAGGCAATTCAAACATCCAGTTCTGCAATGCCCCATTCAAGCAAAACTCTTTAAAGGTTACATACTGATAGGGCAAGAACCTTGAATTTAGATGCAGAGAAGTAAGTGAAGTCAAATATAGTGATATCTATGTGTAATAGGGAGTTTAATAGACATCAGCATTCTGCTACTAACCTGTGATCTTAAACAGCCCATTATCTAAAAAGAAGATTTTCAATGTACCTTTAAATTAAAGCAAGTAATTTAATTTAGAAGACTGGAAATATGTCTATGGAAGTTAAAAATAAAGAAAAAACATAACACAGTAAAAAATGAGTATTTAAAAGAACTAAACAAAAAATAGTAAAATCTATCATACAGGTAAAGCTGGAAGATATTTATCATCCCAGACTGAGAAGCTGTATTGAATGGAAAATATAAAGGTTACTGAATGTTACCTGGGAATAAACAGATGAATATTCAGTCTTCTACATGGCATTATAATGTTGTTTTAATATAGAGCTAAAGTAAGTGTTTGCAATTCATTCTTAACCCAAGTCTGGAATAGTTTAGGAGGCTGAGACATGTCACATGAAACAGCTGAAAACAAAATAGCCTAGAGAAAGAGTGGGGCAGCAGAAGGGGCTGCAGGGGCTGGGTGGCCTGGGCTGAGCCAGGAAAGGGGTTTCAAGGGAGAGTGGGGTCCCCTGAGGAGGTGGGATCAAGGGCACAAGGGCTTGGGAACCTCTGCATCACATTCAGTACTGCACTAGCACGTTGCACACCAAAAATGTTAGAACTTCATCAATTTGTACCATAAATTGTGAGCAGGCAGTGCTGCTGCAAGCAGTGCAATGGGTGTGGAGGTTACAGATACAGGAGCTACAGGGTTCGATTTTTGCTTTTTGATTGTGTTAAGACTTCTAGCTAGGTCACAAAGTTAACTCTGAGGAGAGAGTTGAAGCTACATGTACATCACTACTGAAACCGGTGGCTCTTAAGCGTGTTAAGTGATTCATGAGTCTTGTGTTTGAGTGCTTTCATTCCTAATGACGTTTGACTACTTGTTTTTTTTGTGTCCTGTAATGATGTTATCTGTCAAACATATTAAAAATCAGGGAAGACTTCAGCTCCCTCTCCTTCTTTTTATTTCTTCACATTCGATTGAATTATTTTTATTATTTCAGGTGAGCTTAGATTTTTTTTACCTTCTCAGTTATTCTTGTATGATCCGTTCAGGGGCTGAGCTGCAAAAATAACCAACCAAATCATTACTAATTCTGAAGTCTGTGTGCAAATACAAGAAAGTACATTTGCCGTGGGGAGTTCTGGCTTTAAGAAGGGATTTAGAAATCGGGTGTTTTGAAAAAGTACGTCAGCAGGAGGGCCACGAAGATGATCCGAGGGCTGGAGCCCTACGAAGAGAGGCTGAGGGAGCTGGGCTTGTTCAGCCTAGAGAAGAGAAGGGCGCAGGGGGACCTCATTGCAGCCTTGCAGTACCTGAAGGGAGCGTACAAACAGGAGGGGAACCAACTTTTTAAAAGGGTAGACAATGACAGGACAAGGGGGAATGGACTAAAGCTGAAGGAGGGAAGGTTTAAATTAGATATTAGGGGGAAGTTTTTTACAGAGAGGGTGGTGAGGTGCTGGAACAGGCTGTCCAGAGAGGTGGTGGATGCCCCATGCCTGGAGGTGTTCAAGGCCAGGTTGGACGGGGCCCTGGGCAACCTCGTGTAGGTCCAGGCCTGGAGGTTGGTGTCCCTGCCTGTGGCAGGGGGTTGGAACTCTGTGATCCTTGGGGTCCCTTCCAACCCAGACCTTTCTATGATTCTATGATTCTATGATAATGCTTACCACATGCAAACAGATGCACCATTTTAAATGATTTGGTTGGTGACCCTGGAAGCTGCTTCACTGCTTAGAAGTAATTGTTTTGGGATGGCAGCATAATGTCCTGTAAAGTGGACACAGGAGGAAAATGACAGGTTATGGGTTGGGTTTTTTTTGTTTTGTTTTGGGTTTTTTTTTACTCTTGGATTTGTACTAAGGTGATAAGCAAAATTCTGTGCCTTTAGAAGTAAAGGACTGAGAATACTTTATCCTTTTTCTATAGGTATTAATTGCAGCATATCTGCTCACTGGTGCTGTTGGTGTGGAAGTCTGGCAGAAGCCTTTCCTGTTTGGATATTACATCACAGATGCATTAGTAATCTTGCTTATAGGTAAGTGTCCAGATCCATGGAAAACTCTACTACTGTTTTTAAATTATTTTGATCAGATATTTCTTATATTTCCTTCATATTTTTTTTTTTTTTTTTTTTTTTTTCTTTTTGTAAGTGCTAGCTAGTCCAAAAACCTCATGAATAGAGCTGATTATAAGGGCTAATACTGGAAAACTTTTTAAAAGTAGATAATCTTGGAAACATTTTTCTCATTGAATTACTATCATCCATTGCACAAAAATAATACAGAAAATGTTCCTTATATGCATGTGGAGTTCAGTGCTGTGTGCCGGCTGGCTGGCTGTCAAAGTCTCAGGAGCTCCTCATGTCACTCAGGTAGAATGTTGCTCACATTTACATATATTGTAAGTAAGTTTAATGTTTTGGCCTGCAGCACACTATGCTCCATTATGGACATTTTTTTTTAAGGCATTGTTTAAATAATCTTAGGAGACACAACTATAAATCTGAAAAAGAGCTAGGCATTTTCTAAGCTCTTCTTTAGAATTATTTTCCAAACAGAAGTGATGCATTTTTCATACACAGCAATAGCCTATTTGCTCATTATTTGATATTGTCACTGTGGTTTGAAATAAGCATTGAACATTTTTCAACTGCTATAGCTAGACTGAGAACAAGAGCATGTTAATGGGTTAGAAACACAGTAGTCTTAGCTAAAAATGTGTGTATGTGAAATGGCTTTGATGGGTTGCTTGGAAGGTGAAGAAAATAGCATATAAATTTTAGGGGGTGTTATGTGAACATACAAATGATGAGAATAGGGCACCAAAAAAAGTGTTTGACACAGCCAGCCTAGGCTTACATCCCAAGAAACGTCTTTAGTCCTTGAGCCAAATGGAGGGCTTGGATACAGGTGCTCACCCAACGCTGACTCTAAATAGAAGCTGTCTGAGCATTTTGTGGGGGGATGGACTTCTGAATCCACTGCATTGATGTGTGCTCTCACCACCCTTTCCCATGGAGACGTCTTCAGCCTCAGCCATGCTTCCCGGAATTCAGGACCCCGCGTTCAGGCTGTGCTTTCTAATGGGCAGCCTGTATGTGGTTCTGACAGTCCTTTGTGCTTTACCTCGAGTATAAGACGGACCGTGTGTGACCAAGGTTGTACAGTCTTTTTTTTTTTTTTTTTTTTTTTTGGTCAGGCCTGTTTTAGCCACTCTGAGGAAAAGAAAGAAAGATGAAAAACTAGTGGTTGCCTTTTCAGTGGTCAAGGAGTTATTCGGCTTGGCAGAGCTGCAGCTATGACATGGCCTCTGGTGGCTGGCAGGGTGTTGGGGACAGGGAGCCATCCGTGCTCTCCAAGGAGCACATCAGGTCCAGGAGAGATGGATGCTGGCTCTCCCAGAAGGTTGTTGTTAGGTGCTAGCACGGGCTAGTCCATTGAACACGCTCGTTCCGTGCTGCGCACACCACTGCTGTCATTCCTGTCACCGAGGCACATGACAGCCCGTTCAGTGAGTACACTGATGGCTTCCCTTGTGCTTGGGAAGCCATGGGTGAAGGTTTAATTCAAACTTCTCAACATATTAGGGAGGTTTGTGGTAGGGAAGCATGTCAATGTCATCAAATCTGCAGAAGCGAGCACCCTTTTTCATAACTCAGCCAGCAACAGCTGCAAAGCGAGGTTTGATGGCCTATTCCATTAGCATTAGAAAGAAGTACTGCTTCTGTTTCATGTGGCACGCTTGCATGAATGGGTCCATGAGCAGGGAGCTGAGTCTTTCTTCCATCACTGTCCCATGCAGAGTAGGCATAAGTAAGAGCTAAAAGATTTATTTTCAAACATTCTCTCTCGCACACTATCCACCGTGCCATTAACAGGGCAACTTTTGCAGCTTAATTATATTTAAATATGGGTTTAAACTATGCAAGAAATGATCTTGGTTGATTCTGTATTACAGAATTGTCACAATGCTTAGTAAATATCTTAAAAACAGACACTGAATTTAAACATTAAAAAAGTCGAATCCTTCCACTGATGATCATGCTGATCCAGAAGGGACTGCCATTTCACCACGGGTTTGAATCTCAGCTCAGCAACAGTGATTCAGGTGGTTATGACTGGATAACCTGTGTGCAGTGAACATGGATATATAAAGTTTTTAGAAGTTTGCAGTAAATTACAGGACCCCACCATGACTGCAGAAAAAGTATCAGTCTAACCTACACCACGGGCTGAGCAACCAGGAAGATTAAATTATTCTCTTCCATAGAAAGGCTGCAGCAAGCGTGTCTTGCTCAGCCAGATCCGGTTGTATCAGAGAGCTCACTCTCTGGCATGCTCAGTTAAATGCCTTCGTGGCTAGTTAAAAAACAAAGCGATGTAGTGGGCCTCGGATGCTTTTTACGAGTTAGTTTCCCAGGACCCCGAGAGGAGCCATTAAACCGTAACTGGCTGTCCTTAACCATCTGCTGGCATTTAGTAGTCACTCGTGGTCCTTCTAACAATGAACCTGTAGCTGCTCCATCAATACTTGGCATTTGTTTCATCCTTTTACTGTTCTGTACACAACAGGAGTTCAGCTGCTGAGCCCTCACTTCTCTGAGAACAGCTGGGCTTTAGCTAGTACCTTCTGTAGCGGGAAGAAATCCAAATCTGATGCACAAGAGTGGAGTTTTTCAGACGTCTTTCCTGGAGTTTCTAGGGGTTTTAAAAAAAAAAATAGCCCACATATGACCTAAGGATGAACTCTGCAAAAGCATCTCCTCAGAGGAAGCTGTGGTATCACCAGGTGACACTTGCTGAAAATAATGGAATTTTTATCAGGTGCCAGAACACACAAAGATATACATAAAAGTACAGCAATAGTGGTGTTTAGATTAGATGTTTTAGGAAAGCCTCCCAAGGGAAAGCTTTACGTATGTCCCTGGGAACTCTCTAGCACACTGTGAACACCTGTAGGAAGGCCAAGTCTCGGGCTGCTGAACAGTGACCTCAGAGGACTCTCCTGTGAAGCAGAGAAACTTCTGCATAGCATTTTATGGGAATTTTTCAACTACCCAGTGAACAGAAACCCGTAATTTTCACGAGCAGTGAATGCAATTCCACCCTGCAGCTCCAAAACACACACCTAGCTGGACAGCAAACCAAGGAAGAAAGCCATCCTCCTGTTCCCAGAGTGCGTTGTCCTGGCTGCTGAGCAGAAATGCCTTTTCTCTCCCAGCATGGAAGTAGCCAGACCTTTGCAAAGTTATGTGCCTGTGTGCTCAGCTGGAACTAACCACTTCTCCTCTCCGCAAGGCTCCTCTGGATGACACTCCAAAAGCTCTCTTGGGATTTAACCACAATTGTCCCATAGCATTATCTGGCTAACTAGGGTCCCTTCAAAGGGCAGCACTGGGGTGAGAGCTATCATTTATTTTCACCCCTCCAGGCTATCCCGAATGCCTAACCTTCCCTGTCACTGTGCTGTCAGGTTGAGAGCAATATAAAATATTTACAATAAGCATTTTAAAACAGCCAATTCCCCACATAAAATCTAGTGCCACAGATGATCCTGTAGGCTTCATAAGAAGATTGTCACTGACAGGTAAACATCAGTAGTTCAGGGAGCGGCATTACTAATTGATGATGGGTTCTGTCTCACATTGCAATTAAATGACCTGTAATGGGTGCATGTTCTGAATGAAGCGTTTCCCATTCTTGGGACATTCACACTTGCTCTCTGTGAGATAGATTTTATAATGTCTAATAAAATAGGAGTTCAGGCTGTAATCCTCTCCTTACTAGAGCCATTTACATGTCTGTTTTCCTCTACCTGACTGTTCATTTCCATGCAACGTACTGGAAATTTCTTTCATTCTATTAAATTTGTTCAGAACTGACCAGAGGGCTCAGAAGTTATGGTGGGATGCACACAAACAAGCCAAATGTTACCACATCAGCTTTGTTCCTTATGAAACCAGGGTGGAAAAATGACTCCTGGATGCACAGCACGATTCCTGCTCCTCCTCAGTATTAACTGCAACCACAAGAATAGGCTTTGCGGTTAAAGGACCACTAAAGTGTGGTGTGGATATGTAGTGCCTCATCAGTGTCTGGCACATGATGTTCTGTGATCCAGACATGGTTCTGTGATCCAGACATGGTGGCACATTTGAGTCTACTCTATCTGGTCAACAGTGCCCAGATCTGGCTACTGAAGCCCGTAGCAAAGCTGAGATGAATTTTCAAAGTACAGGTTTGAGCATGAAATGTGAATGGAGTACTAACATCTGTCAGAGATCTGAAACTTGAACTTTCTTTTAGAGATGAGGCCAAAGCATTCAGAATTTTTTCCTATGATGTGAATTGGATTGGGTTCTGTGTTGACTTTTGCAGAGTGTGTTGTCCTTGAGGTTCACTCCTTCTCTGTGCTACTTAAGTATACAAAATGAGGAGTAAATACGTACATGAAAACATAATAGCAGCAATAAACTAATGATGAGACCAAGCCACAACATTTAAAATGTGCCAAGTATTTGAATTCTGTCATAGCAGGAAAACAGTTATCCATCTAAACCAGTGTCCTATATCCTATGTGTCAAAAAGGAGGACACACAAGTCCTTGCAGTGAGTAATTAGGCAGCAGCCTGCCCTTTTTTCAGTGTCAGAAAGTGGTTAGGAGGCCATGGTCAAATTATAAATTGTTTCTGCCTGGTACGGATAGGTCACTCTGTAGTGATTTCCTATAGTTCCTATTGCAAAGTGGCTGATGGTTCTGCCCTACTGATGGATAGTTGAATGATTAAACGTTGAGTGATATATTTTCAAAATGTTATCGTTCCGACAGGCTTTCACTAGCCTTGTTTGAAATGTGAGTTGGCTTCTATGTGTCTGTCACCAATTTAACATTTATTAAAGCATTGTTGTGACAGATTGTATGAGGCTTTGTTGAAGTAGAGGGTGTGAAATACTCACCTGTCACTTGAGATATATATAAAAAGCAGTTGAGTTCATGTTTGGAGTAACTCATCTGAACCAGTCAGAACAATAACCCAGAAAACCAGAGCGCTGAAGGCCGGAGGCACAGCACTGTCACGGGATGCTAATTACAAGTGGGAATGGGTTCGGTGGTGTTAGCTGTGAGGAGTCATTTCACAGGCGGTGGGAGCCCCAGAAGAAAATCAAACAAGGGACCTCACCTGGCGGAGTCCTTCTGGAAGCCAGGCTGGTCATTTCAAATAAAGATACTGTTTCTCTGGTGTTTGATTCTTGCCCAGAAAAAGAGAACGATGTGTACACGCTGTGTGAACAGGACTACACCAAAGAAGCATCTACATACGTAAACAAACTTCTCAGTCTGTACTAAATCCCTCCAAATGCTAATTGTCAGTTTACAGCTCAGTGCAAGAGAGATAAATGCAGTGTGTACTTCCTTAGGCACTGAAAATAAGCTATAAAATCAACAAGCATGATAAATGCATCCCTTTGCAATCTTTATACTCAAGAAGTATCTTAGATGCTAAGCATCCAAAACATACATCAACTTTGTGCACAAAGACGGTGCTCATATTTACGCTGTGCTTATAATCACCGTAAAATCATTTCATACTGTGTAGATCTATTTGGGTGTATTTTTCATCTGTCCTTAAATTGCTTAATGTATTCAGACTTTACAGCCTCAATTAAGTCTGAAAATTATATACTCATTTTCTAAGCCTCCCCCTCCCCCCCAATTACTAAGTGGTTCTAAGTTTGCCATTTTATATAATAATAAAACATAATTTTATAGTTAGTGGACAGCTCAATATGCAATTATCTGTTTGCACAACCAATTAAAAGAGTTGTCTTCTCAAGACATGCCTGAGAAAATCACAGTGTTCTATAAAAAAGCTGCTATTCCAGTTACAAGTGCTTCTAAATGTTCACCTTTTGATGAAGCTTGTTTCCAGGCACTGATCAGTGTGATAAACATTGAGTGTGTTAAGATATTTTCAGGTGTCTAGCTGCTTTAAATGTGGAAGAAATTTAGAAAAAACATGGAAAAAATATTTAAAGATTTTTCCAAGCTAACATTGAGGCCTAAATATTTTTAATTTTTTGTCTGGTGACTAAGATAAATGGTAACACCCCATTTCTTTAAAGCAAGCATTGACTATGATGAATTATTAACCTAGAGCCAGAAAGGCCAAGCAGTGTACTGAAGAAGGCCATGTGGAGGTGTAAGCAATTGAAGAACAAGAGAGGATGGTGTTAGTATCTCATTTGTAGGCTGAAATGCAACGACAATTGTCTACTGTTAGTTGATTTTTACTGAGCTCAATGTCTGCAGTATGGCCAGGAGAAGGTCTGCACAGACCTCCTCACTGCCTCCCAAATGGGAGGAATGCTCTGGGGAGTCTTTCTTGGTGGGAGAACAGCAGGGGTGGAAGGGTACTTTCCTGAATGAATTCCTGCAGTTTCCAGTGCGGTGTTCACCTAAAATTACATCCCTGTATTGCACTGTCTCATTTTTGAGCTTTTAACTCTCAGGAAGAGCCAACTCTTAACAAATAATATTTCAACGCTTTTCTTAGGACAGTTTAAGGATGGTTCACTTGGCAGGAACTGACCAACAAACGCGATTTATGATAGCAAAGTTGTGGAGATGAGAAACAGCTAAGATAAACATTGTCCTTCCTTTGAAGCAGGATAATTTGTGTAAAAATAGTGTTTTAGGTGTCTTGGCTACCTACTTGGAGTTGATTCTTTATTTAGTGGTGTTCACAGCCTGTGAAGTTTGGTGTATTCAGGAACGTGGCTACCTGCAGTAGGCTTTTACCCTTGCCTGACTCTTCAGTGGGCTACTGAAATAGCATTTCTAGAACTGACAGTAGTGTCAGCAGTTCGTTTCTGGCCATACCCTCTCTTTCACTACAATGAGTAAGTCTGTGTTTTGTAGAAATGCCTAAAATTAATTCAGGTACAGCAGCCGTGCTAAGTCACTGCGTGTGTCACAGAAACAACCCGTCTGCAGGCCTTCAGTAGTCTTTAAGTTTAATTTCATGCGGGTTTAAGATGTCCTCATATAACTAAACTTAAATACATCACTGTTAGTCTAGACTAACATAGGGGACAAATGTACCATGGTGTCCATCACATGCTAGCTATTTTTTTTTTTTTTTTTAATTTTTTTTTTTAATTCACTCAGCAATATCACATAACATCTTACTGTTTTGGAACTGAATTTGAAAGCACCAAATGAAATCTAAAGTTGTCGCTAAAATTGATGGGAATTATCTTTTTGATCCCTTTTACACACGTGGGTATATATATGCATGTCTGTGTATATGTGTTTATGTATGTATGCGTTCATGTGTGTGTGTGTATATATATATTTGGAAAACAAGATAATGCCTTTATTTCTGACATGTCTCTAATCCCGAATTCCTGAATGCATTATTTTTGGGGTTTGGTTTGGTTTGGTTTGGTTGGTTTTTAATATGGAGAAAATAATTCCTGATAAAGAGCTTTGCAATGCTTATTTCTCTGAAAAGGGAGTCAAGATAGTGCAAGGCAGAGACTGACCATAGGATTGTACCTAAATCTGAGGATTTGGGCTTGATGCCTTCAGCCTAGTGTGACACAAGACTTCCCTGTGTGTATCAGTGCCACCCATCTGTGCTTTAGTATTTTTCTGCCTGTAACACAGGCCTGTGTTCTTACAGCTGGGTCTCAGAATTTAAATGATCTGGAAAATGGGGGAAAATATTAAAGGAGAAGTAAAAAAATACTTCTCATAACTCATAGCAGTAATACTTCTAATAACACCCGAGGAGTTCTATTTTCTGTAATGTGTTTAAAATGTCTGATGCTCTAAACTTGATTTTTTAATGATTTTAACAATAAAATACGTGCTTTTTAGGCCAAAAAAAAAAAAAAAAAAGCGCCCCATCACCCCCTGGGCAGTGCCTGGGTGGCTGAGCACCAGCACCAGCACCAGCGGTGGGTTTGCTTTCCAGGCTGCACCTTTTGTTCCCCAGACCAGCAGGGAATGGCAGCAATGCGGAAGCAGCAGTTTAGCTCCTGGGCACAAAGGGATCCTTAATGCCAATTAAAAAGCAGACTTAATGAGTACCAAAAGCAGCCCCCAAGGCAGGCCTCCTTAGCTAAAAAAAGATGGGAAAGCAACATGTTGTAGGAAATGATGGAATTTTGAAAATCCCATAAGAAGCAGGGGAACACCCTTTGCTTTCCCTGCTGCATCCTCAGCTCTCGCTCTGCTAAAAGCGAAGCCGTATGAAAATACGGAGGAGTAACTGGTGTAACTGCCCCATGTGGAAAGTGGCTTTTAGCTAGCTGGGGGATTGTTTGTGGTCAGTGTGTTATTTCTAACTAAAATGGCACTTCATAAAAATAACAAATTGTTGGCAACCATTGCTCTTTGAATTCTATTTCTAGTTCTAGTCTCTATTTCTGTTCTTCTCAGTTGCTTTTCTCCTAACAAATCAAACTTCAGGATTGCAGCAGGAAATTTAGATTTAACCTCAAGAGTCAGTGTTTTGTCTCATGTCTGCTCTAATGTGATACAGATGTTGAAACTGCTGTACGTAACTCAAGATTTTATTGAACTAGCCCTCCCTGCCTAATAGAAAACATAGCTCACCGGAGCGCACATTAAACACAGATCACTCTGAAGGCACTAAGCTTATGAATTTTAGAAATATACTTACAGAATGCTTGGGATATTACTTCAATTGCACATCCTTCAGCTGTTTGATATGGAGTTTCTGCCGTGGTAAAGAGGCAGAGCTCTTTTATCTTTTTTTTTTTTTTTTTAAAAAAAAAAATCAAACCAAGAAGTAAACACGTAAAAATGCAATACCTGAAATTATTTTCAGGCTGGATATTATTATTTTTTTTTTCCCAGTTCTTTGTTTCTTCCTCTTTAAAAGATAACCAGAAAGACTAGAGAGATAGATTAGCTATTGCATGTCTTTTTACTGCTTCTGTTTTCCAACAGTCTTGATCTCCAGTTCTTGCTTTTTCTCTTGAGTTGCCACTGTGGCCAGAGTGTGCTAAACACTTGGGTATGTCTTTGATGAGGACTGAATGGTAAACACTGACATTTCTCAAGACTCTGCTATGCCACATTATCCCCAGTACAAAGACATCTGAATCAGTTCTTTCCTCCATTCATTCTTATTTTTCCTTATTTCTAATAATTATTTCTAATAATGAGATTAAGGTTTGCTACTTTTCTGTACAAACAGTACACTGTGTTTCTTGATATTATTTTTTAAGGTAAAACCAGAAGGTTTACAACATCAGAATGCTTTTCTTGCCCATAACAAAATAGGAATTATGTATTAATTTAATTCACCAAAACCAATCCTCATGCCTTATAATATAAAGGCCAGGCAGAAATATGCTACCCAGAAAAATCTCCAAGCAGCAAACAGACCAGGAAAAAGTCCTCGATACCCAGAAAGGAGGGAAAAAAAACCAAACCAAAACCAAAGAGCTCTGCAGGGAAAAGCAGGGGAATCTTTCACCCAGAGATACTGTGGCTTTTTTGTTTAAATCTCAAACTTCCACTTCGAGCTGGAGGTCTTTGACCCTTGGGTGGACCAAGGTATTTTGGATGTGGGTGTTAGATGGGGACAGCTGGCAGCTCTAGGGCTGCTGGCAGCCGCGTTGGTAATACCAGTGGCAATGCAGGCAGGCACAGCGTTAGCAAAGGCGGATTCCTTGTGCTTTCTGGGTTAAAGCTGAGCTCCAGAAAGGTCACAGTTGGATTAGGAAAAGAAAAAAAAAAAAAGATAAAAGATAAAAAACCTCACTCGTTCAAATGATGGCCATACTATGAAAATTAATTCATTTCAGCTAATTGCATCACCAAAGCAGATCATTAGTGGACGCTTTGTACATGGAACTATAAAGCTGCAATGTGGGCAGCCCTGTTCGAGGCTAATTGTCTTTATACATTCCATTGGAAGGCTTTTGGTGTCCAGCTTGGGTTTTTTCCTACATAAACAGGGAGCAGCTCATGCAAAATGGAGCAGTGATCTTTCTTGGGCCCAGCAGAGGAACCTGTATGACGGATGACTGATCCTTCCTACAAACTACATCAGATTTTAAAAAAATCTTTCTTATCTTGTCACTCATTACACAAGAAAATTTGTATCAGCAACTATATCTCTGCAGCTACCTTTTGGAAAAATAAGGAAGGTTTTATTATTGCCTAAAGCCTCCAAACTCGGTTCATATCCTGTCATGAGTACAGGAATACCAGGTCATTTTTAAAATAGCACACTATCTCTGTTATCATATGAGAAAACTCTGAGGTCATCATTGTAGCAGGATTGTATATCACTACATGTGAATCTTTTTCTCTTCCAGGCTTCAGTTTATTTCTTTCGTTTCCACAAACACTATACAACATTCACAGGTAAGTTGATTAACATTAAGTAAGTTCTGTCCCCTCTCATTTAATTCTATATATTTAATGGTTTCCTCAGTTGAAAAATAAATGTAATGCTTGAAGTAGCCTAGCTTCTTTCAGCCAGATCCTGTCCTGAAAACGTAGTAAAAGGTTTTTCTGGTCAATTTTCAGAATCTGACTGGTTCATAACTCCTCCTTTTCTTTTCACTTGCCATTCTCCAGGCACAGTAGTCCTGCAAGAGTCCGTTTTCACACTAGTCATGCACAGTAAGCTGATGAAAGCTCTGTAGTCACAAGCACTGCATTTTATTTGCAGTCAAATGTGGTTTGTAACTTTGACCTGCGCGAGGTAAAATTCTGTAGCTGATCATCCTGCGCTCCATGAAGTACTTCATTGTCTTCCAGATCCTTCTGTAAAACTCTCCTCCGCACAAAGACTGCAGATAATTGCCATCAGCTACAAGCTAGGCAGGTGGAAAGCTGTGATTACATCTAAGAGCTGGCTTACTGCACCTAGGAATTTTGTACATGATTAGTTTATACTCCAATGGCCTATTTGTATTAATGCTGCCTGCCTTCCACTAGTATTTGCCAGCCCATTTCACTCATCTGTCACGTCAGGTCTCTCAGGTCCTAAGTGGCCTGGAGGAGGGACTGTCATTGCCTGTCTTCAGGAATTAGTGGAAATTAATATTAACATTTACATTTTGGAGAGACTATAAAACAATATCGCATATATCACATTGCTCCTACGCAGCCCCGTTCATCTCGCAGTACTCAGTGTAGTTAGTAAGAGCACGAGTAGCCCGGTAAGAGCGGCGAGTTGGGAGATGTGGGGCAGGAAAGGCTGAGCAGCTGCGGAAAGGCCGGGTTTTGGGGCAGGGTGCTGGGAGCCGCAGCGGCAGGGGGCTGGGGACCAGTGGCGTGAGGAGCTCTGGTTCGGGGAAGACTGGGAGAAGGAGGACATGGGCATGGCAGTCCCTGGCAGTAGCAGCATTTACCCCAATGAACTTTTGGGGTTTGCTTTCTTTCCTCTCATGTCAGGGCTTTTGTTTAGTGTTTTCCTTTTCGTCATTCGACATAGTTTCTCTCAAGCTTTCCGGTGGGTTTATCATTCCTCTGAACAGAAGAGCATGGTAATTTTAAACATACAGTCAGGTTTGCTTGAAGGATGCATACACAAGCCATTTGGTGATGAAGGATTTGAGTTTTCCAGTCTCCTCTCTTTCTTCATCCTGCTGCCTGTTTTCAGTTGTTATTTTATAAGAAGAATATTCGTTTTTAGAATGAGAAGGATTTTTATTGGATTTTTGTTTGGCTGTTTCTATAAATACAAATGTTCGGAGATTTTAAACAGGACATTTCCCAGCACACTTCAAACACAGAATTGCTCTTCTGAACTATTGGTGTGAAGAAATGGTTTAATGGTAGTGAACTTCAGTAAATTAAACCTCCTACTCTTTTGATAACCTCTCGATGAGTTTTGCCTGAGTGAGAAAGATGCAAGATACATGCAAAAGCTGTTGATCTTACAGTTAGTTACCTTTTCCGGGCTGACAGAAAATAGTCATTTACTACCTTTAATAGTACCACCTTTAAAAGGCGGCTTAAAATATCCAAGAAACACAATGCGTCATTAATTTTCCTTTACTCTAATTAGCAAAAAAATGCTAGAGAGAACCCTTTAGGCTGTGCTTTGCCAACGGCACAGGATTGCCTAGCAGCGTCACCTCTAGACCGAAACATCAATGCCTGCCAGCTATCTGCTTGATGGTGTTGCCACTGAATACATGGGGTGTGTTGTATTGGCTGAAGTAATTTCATGGCTTCTATCAGAATTTTCATCCTCTAAAAAATATATATTTTGAATTCATAGCAAGCCTGCATGCCATGCGTTTGGGTGACAACTACAGCAGAGTGGCTACTCTGCAGCTCACATTGTGTAAACTTAGTGGTCCATTGATGGGCAACGATGGGCGGGTGAAGCTGACCAGAAGCTATGTGAATAAACCAGTATAATTTTATCTCAGAAATAAATGTTACTCGGGTATCCTACCATTTCTCATAAAATGTCTGGATATCTAGCACATTTGCACAGGTAGTTGTGTTGCAAGATGAATTCTTGGGCTGAGTTTAGGCTGGAGTTTGAAGATACTGTGTGGAAATAGAATGGATAAATTTTCTTACTCCATAAAATCATTGTATTTATTTACAGAGCACATTTAAAGAAAACACTGAAGAATAATTCTTTGTATGAAGGACTCCTACCTCTTGTGTCACCTCTGTTGCTGTTCGTACTTCTTACAGTCTGGGTGGTTTTATCTCCAGGCAACATATTAGCAAAGCAACCAAGACTGTTTTTATGGATGGTTGGGGTTGCTTTCTCAAACGTTATTGTAAGTATGTTTGTGGTGGTGGTGGTATATTTAGAGATAGCTTTCTGTTTTTATGTAAATAAACAGAAGGGAACAGAAACTGTAGCTAAAACCCAGCAGAACCACACAGCTCTTCTACCTCTGTGTTATGCTCTGTCTTATAAAAATGCACCACAGCAGTTGTCGGGACTAGGGACACTTACAGTACTGCAATACCTACTCTACCACAGCATAACGTTTTTAGGAGGTTTGTTTTTTTTTTTCTGAGGGTTTATGAAAACCCTAGGGAGGCCTTACTTCCAGAAATATGACAGATATTCCCCAACATCTAGGCAGAACTGGGGACTTGTCTAAGTAAAAGAAAGCTCAACACAGTCCCATATTTACCAGCAAAAGTAGAGGGGTTGTAGCCTTCCCCTGCTGTTGTGCCCATTAGTGGGGTACGTGTATTCCCACACTCTGCAGTTCAGCTGATCCCACATTTTCCCTTTGCTGTTCAGACTAAAGCCATCCCACTGACAGCATTTTTTTAGGGTTAGAGGGGAAGAGACGCAGGAGCCTTGTGACGGCTCTCTGCCTACAGATGATTAGTTTCTCCTATACCACATCACTGTGACAAATTTCCCCCTTTTAATGCCTATGAGGCAACATAAACCTCAGTGAAGTAGCAACATGGGCAGCCAGACAGTAATGCAGAGCACCACAGTTAATCCAGGGCTTTCTTCTCTGGAGGGGGCCCTTTGCCAGGAGAGAGGCAAGAGAGCAGAAGTCAAGTAGAAAGGTGTTCCTCCACTTCATGCTAAAATACCCTAAAGGATAGTGACTAGAGTCACTTTAGGAAAATAGTCTCCAACGCCATCTAAAATTGTGTTGCTGAGCAATGCTACATCCAATTTAAAAAGTGAAAGGCTCGGAGTGCCTTGCATTTTGAGATGGATCTTTGAAAATGCAGGATTTTAAAAGAGGAAGTATAACCCCTCTAGAACTTTGTATTCAGGAATGGAAAAGAAATTGTAATTGTGATGTTTGTTAGACTCACCCTGTACATGTACGTTCCTGAGGGTCACAAATCAAACAGTTCCAACTTAAGGACTTAATTTCACAAAAGTTAGGTTATTTTCAGATGTGTAAGTTTTACTGTATGCATTTTTCATTACCTAATCTACCCCTTTTTCTTAAGAGAACAGTGTAGATTCCAAAATGAGAAATACAATTATTTAGGAGGTAGGAAAAGTGCTTTCCAAGTTTGGCAGGTGGCAGGGTCTGCACATTAACATCTTCACCAACCAAGAGCAATTGTGGCAGGATGCTTGCAGAAGAAAAATAGTAAGGCAAACCAGAAGTTTCTCTGTAGGCTGCAGTTTATTAGACATTGAGTGCAATGCGTATTCTTCAGGCCTTGTTTTTTCTGTTACTAAAACATCTACTGCGATGTTAGAGGCTTGCATGAATTAAAAATGTATGCGTGTTAGTTGAAATTTTTAACATTTTAAAAGCAAGCATTAAAAATGTATGGGTGTTAGCTGGAACTTACAGCATTTTAAAAATGAAAAACAAACGTGTATTTCACTTCCACTGGTCCCTTATACACTCATTTCCTCCAGCATTAAGAGTAAGGCTCATCATCGGCAATGCTTTTCTTCTTCACGATAGTCTGACGCGCTGGGTTTCCATTATCTGTTCTGTAGATCACAAACTGCAGCCCAAGTTTCTCTGCCTGCCAGGATCTTGAACTTCTCAGGCCTTTGACAACATATTTAGCTGCCCAGCAGATCCCCTGGGCTAAACGCCCAGTTTCAGACCTGGCCTTGTAGCCGTGCAACGTCAGGATGAGTAGGGAAGGCAACAGCCTGCTGGGAGCGGGCAGAAAGATGGGGAATTTCCAGCATTTTTTGGCTGAATTAAGGGCATTTTTGTCCTTTAGGCCTCCAAGGCCTAAGAAATGACAGCTGCTTATCTGTGAGAGGAGGACTTCCTTCCCCAGTCCCCACGGCCAGCAGCGGGACTGCCTGTGGGTTGACCGCCCCGCTTGCTGAGAAGCTCAGACCTTTGCTCGTAGGGCAAGTCTCAGAAATATCCAGGGCTGAGCAAATCACCACAGAGCACAACTCCCACTTTGGAAGCCCTCAGAGGCCCGCGTTTGAGTCCAGGAGGAGGGGCCGGAGTGGGTAAGTCCCGCCGAGGGGTCCTTCAGCCATCACTGTGGCAGGAGCGCAGTGGCCAACGTGGTGGCCAGCTGATAAGCAGCTCAGACTCAGAAGATGCTTCATGAGAGACCGTCCACGGGAGATGGGAAGAGAGAAGATGATAAGGACCTACCCTGGGGCACAAACCACAGCTGCTAGAGGTTTAAATTCAGTGGGACCAGGGTAGCTTTGCAAGGTGTAGGCGAGGGGGATGGAACAGCACAGGGCATAGTCCCGTAGCCTTACCTTTTCTTTCCAGTCTGCCCCTCCAGATGCCAGCACTGTCATCTCCTAATGCTGTTTTTGCCTCACTTGTCGTGTGAGTCAGTGCTTCAGGACCAGGGGGAGAAGGAATTGAGGGGGGAGCACAGAGCGTAGTCCATTTTGCAGTCCTGCAATGCACTGAAGGTGAATTGCTCCAAATATTAATAAGCAATCTTTATGAAAAATCAAGGACCGTACTTAACATGCTGTAATAAAGGTTTAAAACAACGTGAAATCCAACCTCTGGACAGGTGCAATTATTCAGCCGGAAAAATTATAGCATATAGATTGCTTTAGCAATTTCTGATACCCTCTGGAACGAGTCTCAAGGGACTCGTAAAACTGATGCTATTAAAAAAATTCATAATCAATACTGATAATGCATTGTAAGCAAAAATATTTACATTAGGTAAAAATGCTTACTTCTTGCATTATTGAAAGTTAATTATTTTTTCATGGTTTATTTTTTCAGTCTTCAGCTTCCACAGTGCAGGCAGTAAAGCCAGTATTTTTTCCCTATGGTCAGATTCTACTGCTGCTGTCATAGGATTTCAGGCACTGCATGGTGAATGAATTTTTCATTCTTCTACTGTTTTCAGGATATATAAAATCTATTTTTAACCACATTTAAATTTTGATAGAAACTTAAATCAAAAAATATTTCAGCTGTGCCTGAATTCCTTCTTTTTAAAAGAGAATAATATATATGAGACGCATTCCTTAAGGAGTCTAAACCAGGTAAAACACTTAGGTGCGTTTAACTGGTTATAAAAACCTGAACTTCAACTCATTACATTTCAAGAACTCAGTAAAATTAAGCTAATTGCTTTCAGTGAAACCATGCACCATATATTCATTTTTTTCTGCCATTCTGAGGGGGATTCCTTTCCCTGGGCCCCCAGCTACATCTCCAGGGAGTCCACTGCCGTAATCGAGCCAAGAAAATGGTGTTTTAGTACATGAAGGAGTGCTAGAAAAGAAAAACAGGATTTAAAAGTGGCATATATTACCTTCCCTGCCTCCTATGCAATGAACCAGAATATATTTCTGTCCTGCCATGTGATTAAAATACCAGTACACTCTCCCAGTGATTAAGTGGTGGCACGTTTGATTTGGGATCACAACTTTACAAGCCTGTGTGAAAGCATGAGGTGTCAAACAACTCCCGTTTTGCAAAGATGATGTGCTTCATCTCATAAAGCAGAGCGTGTCAAAACATTGTCTCCAGAAAAGAAGTATTTTAAATTACTTGTAATAAAGGCCTTTAAGAGTCACAGACAATAAGGCACTGAGGTGTAGCTGTCATAGTCTTCTCACCAGAAACAGGTCTCACTTTGAATTTGAACCTCATTTTCCCCTCATCAAAAAGCAACCTGCAGACAAAATGGACGTATTTCTGCCTAGACCCGGGGCTGACCCCGCGCCTCTCACCCGGTGCCTTTTGCTCCGACAGTGCAAGGTGATCATCTGCCAGATGAGCAGCACCCAGCCGGAGCTTTTCCACTGGTTCCTCTTCCCGCTGGCGCTGGTGGTCTACGCAGCCATCTCCGGGCTGCTGGGCTGGACAGAAGAAGCGGTGCTCGCCGTGTTCACCGTGCTGGTCACGGCCGCCCACGTGCACTACGGGGTCTGCGTGGTAAGCGGGCGCCTCCAAAATGGCCACGGGAATGCTGCTCTGGGGCGGGGAGGAAGACGGGGTCTGGGAATTCTTTTTACGCTCTCTAGCTGGGGCAGTGTCCTGGAGCCTGAATGGTCACTTATGGGCTTTGGGGGTTTTTTGGTGTGGTTTTTGTTGTTGTTGTTTTGTTTTGTTTTTTCCTGTGTATTGTTTTATTTAGTCTAAAGTTAGGGGGAAAAAAAGTCAGTTTAATGCAGGCAATGCCTTTTGACCATGCAGCAACTTCAGTGACTTCAAATCATTCCAATGTAGTTGCCTGGTATTGGCTTTAATGGACTGTTTTTATGTAGCAGTCAATCCGTGTGGTGTGAATCCTCCCACCCCTTTTCCTTTTCTTCCTCCTGAGGTTACCTGACTGAAAAAATAGGAAGGTAAAGCGCCAAGTGACATGAATAGAATTCATAAAATAAGGTTAAAACTTTGCTTTGAATCTGCAAGAAAAATAGCTGTCCCAATTTCTAATCTTTTCTTGGCCCTCTGTTAGCAACTCTCATGCTGGAGACGTGAATGGTTTTCCAGTTCATTCAGTCTTACCAGTGCATTTTTGTATCTGCTAGATACCAGTTTTGTCATTTATTGTCATCTGAATTACTGCTTAAATTCAGTGTTCCTCAGTTAGTGCCCTCTTTTCTAAAGAGCATTGTCAAATAATCGTTAGGAAAGTGTCTTAATGAGAGTTTGCTTTCAGATAAAAACATCTTGTGTGGCAAGGAACTCATTTCACAGGGAACTGGTCAGCATTCTTTTGAGATACACCATTGGGATGTAGGATGTTTCTTCCTGCATTTGAAAGAGGCTTTTTGCCAGCAGACATTGGCATTGTAGTAGATTTTACCCCAGCACTGATATGGGCCAGTCAGTGGAGGTCAGAATGGAAATACCTGGTCAAAATTCACTGTTGACTGAGGGGGGCCAGCTCTATCACAGTTTGTGTTTGTCATCTGTGAATCTGGTCTGTAGTGGCTTAACTTCCCATCAGTGTGCTGCAAGAGCAATGTAAAGACCACAGCTCTCTTGCTTGAATACTTGTAGATCCCCATGCACTTGTACGTCCCCAAGTACACAAGGACTTGGTTGGCTCCTCCCTCCCCGACTGGGCAAAGAGAGACGGTGAATTGTGAAGCACGTACAAAACTGTTCGCTAATCTCTGTGATTTCTCTTCAGGGAAAGCAGCTGAGTGAGCACTTGAACATTTACATCTTTTCCCTGAAGAAACGTGTCCAAGAGTGAACACCTGCGCTGCGCTCAGACTGTAACACTTGACATGGAGACTTGCAACTCTTCTGATGTGATAAATAGTTGGAATTAATCTGATTAAAATAACCAAAGAATAGAACAGTCCAGATATCTGAACCACTGAGACAATACAGCAAGATGCTTTATCTCAGAGGAAGATTCCTGTCCAGCAGAGAAGTGTTTACCAAGTTGTTCTGCTGCTAATATTTATTCTCTTCACTAATGCTGTGTTACTACCCTTTCTGAAGCTTTTGTCTTCCTCCTCCTTGCCACCATGCCCAACGTCCTGGATAAATCCATGCTGGGTTACACTGAGATCCTTGATGGTTTATAACCAGCATTGTTTTTGCCTAGCCTAGTCACCCGTGAGACCCTGGCAATGCAAACCTTCCCTGTATGTCCTCCCCACTGTACCTGCTTCATTTTCCATATTTATTTTCTCACAACTCATTTCTTCCATGCAACCTTCTGAAGGGCTTATGCACATTCAGTCTTTTCCTCACCTCAAATGAATGTGTGAAGCAAAGAGAACGAGCTCAGAAAGCTATGGGTGCAGTAAAGTGTTTCTGAAATGTATATTTTTTTTCCCCCCCATCATTGAGAAGAATCTCAGCTGACCTGTATCTGTCAGAAATGCAGCCTTCGTACAGCAGCAACTGGCCTTTATACTTATTTTTTAGCACATTGTTTTTCAAGCACATTGTTGATATTTCAGTAGCAACAAGCAATATAGTCTACAAAGATAATCAGCTGAGAATAAATGCAGCCAGCAAACCTTTGAAGATTGTCATATTTCCCTGCAAAACTAGTTAGTCAAACCTCATCTGAGTGCAAAATGCCAAGCAAATAAATATTTGTCTATGTGCTTGGTACAAATTCTTGTGGTTTTAGATAATGACAAAAAAAGAATTGAGACAGGAAAGGCTTTTTTTAGCCATTACATGTTTGCATGCAGATACAAACTGCTCACTTCATCTATTATATATGTAGGTTTTCTGCATGCCTTGGAGGAAGGAGTAAGAATTTGAGTTTCATCTCTTTTCATACGCTGCCCTAGCCAGAGGGACTTTGTGGCCTTGAAGCACTAATGAAACAATCTGTCCAGTTTCCCCAAGGTAAGCTTGATACTACATTCTTGCACAGAGGGATGTGACTGACTGACTGGCATGTTTATTAACTCGTTAATTATCTAGTTATCTCGCTTGCCAGAAGCAGGGCAGAAGCGTAGTTGTTGAGCTGCTGAGCCTTAAGTTCACCTTTTCCACTTCTTAGACCATTTCCCTGGCTTTATCACTGGCCTGATCACCTTTCCTCCAGTTAACATACCCTTACATCAGTAGCTCCTATTAATATTTTCAGCTGAGCGCTGACTGATCATATCTTTGTAACAGCTTCAATCTACGTTTGAGCGTCCTGTTACAGTAGTTGACCGCCCACAGCGTCCGTAGGGCCGATCTCCCCCAGCAGCCCTTCCCGGAGGCACCAGGGGACGAGCCTGCACATCAGCTTCCCCTCGTCACAACGCAGAAATACCACACTGATTTGTGAAGTACCCCGTGCTTTGAAAGTATGTGTTCCACTTCCCGAGCGAGCGTGTTGAGGGTCCCACCCCCCGAACGGACATCCCACTAGTCACAGTTCAAGCAGCTTACGGCTTGAATTAGGCAGAGGACAGGTCATCCTGTTGATGCCAGTTGGGAGATTTTGCTGAGAGCCCTGCAGGGAAGGGAAGCTCCCGCGCCTGCTGGCACTACCGCCATCCAGCTCCAGGCCTGCAGCTGGAGCAAGGAGATGTCTTCCAGCCTTCCTCCTCACCGGCGGGGTGGCCGTGCCCCTGCCCTGCATGATGCACAGGGAGCGTGGGGTCTCCACCGAGTTGCTCCCTGACTGCCCGAGGACCTTCTTTCTTAGAATAAGGCTGACAGCTGTTTATTTAATGAAGGATGCTAAAAAAGGCAGTTCTGTGTTTGAAGGGGAACGATGAGTTTGATGTAGGCACGCACCCAGTCATCTCACTGTTTGATGAGGTTAAATATTACATCCGATACCAGACACACCACCAGAAAAGTCTCACCTATTTCAACAGCTTACATTCAACCTGTACATCAAAAGTAGTATCTGGAGGAAGTCCTGATGGAAAAAAAAAAAAAAAAAAAAGGATAAATTATACAAAAATACCTCTGGATTGAATGTGGTTGTATTGGAGGAACTCTGTGGACAGGCTTCCCTTTTCCCTCTGTCTTGCACTTATTTATGAAACAGTTGGAAATAAGGGTCACAGAAGTGGCACAATTCGATGCACTGTAATGGAGTATTTTGAAATGTTTCATTAAATGAAATTATAAAACTTGAACTGCCACAACCTGCCTGCACTTGTACCTTTCTAAACAGAAATACATTATCACTTTTAAAGGAAAGCAAGCTCTGGCCAGCTTTTTCACATTCTATATGAAGATATGACAACTTTCTTTTTCCTTTTTAAAGCAACTTGTCACTGCAATCTCTATAAAGACAAGTATAAAACCAGATGTTGTATTGCACAATGTATATACTGAATTGTTAGCCGTCTTAGATGGTAACTGGTTCAATGAACGGGAATAAAAGTGCTTTGTTCATAGGGAGGTATGATCGCAGATTTATTTGATGAAGTCAGATAGTGGTACGAAGATGACCTAACAGTCTAACATTTTTTTTTTTATCAGAACACTGTGGCAGAAAATTTTCAGCTATTTGAACTGGAAAATACATCACTTTTTTATGCTGTTGAGCATTCGTACTAGCCCAAAGACATGCCTCTTCCCTAGCCTTATGAAAAGCAACAAAACTAGCGCTGCTTTCCCAGGTTTGAGCACCTGGGCTGGAAATGGGCTCCTCTGGTCCCGGCTTCATCCTTCCCCCTCTACTAGAAACCTTCCCGAAGTGGGGCTGGGCAGGAGTTCAGCCCTGGGGATACCTGGAGGCAGCGGGGGGGGCGCGGGCTGACCTCTCGTGGTGGCACGCAAGCAGGTAGCTTCAACCCATGGCAGAAAGAGGTCCTGACCCAAGGCTCAAAGCCCTGGAGATTTAGCAGCAACTACTGCAACAACATTGCTCATGGTGCAAAAGATCAGAGCTGTGAGAATTACAATGAAGTTTCCCCCTTTTCTTCCAAAAAACCCTGATCTTTAATCTAAAACATAGGTGGCTTTTAGGTGCTGCCCTGAAGATTCATCCCTGGATCCTTGGCCGTCGCAAGGAAAGTCCACTGAGAGCTTCAGTGCCTTTGCTCCGGTACTGTCTTCACCTCCTGGCTGCTGCGAGTTTTGCTTTTGCTGTATCAAAACTGAGATCCAAGAGATTTAGTATTCTGAAATCGGAAAGCATTTACCATAAAGAAGAATGTTCTGTTTACATGCACATACATACATGCATTTTCTTTTTCGATGCGTAGAAGGGGATACAGTTGCTTTTAAAGAAACACCACCTACACACAGAGAGTACGTGAGCTTTTTTTTTTTTTTAAAGCAGCCGCCTTTTTCTTCCTGCTCCCATATGTAGTCACTAATGAAACAAAGTATGTATTTAAACCAGAAAGGTACTATTTTAGAATGTTTTGAATAGTCTCTAGAGCTAGACAGATTTTAACATATATTTTTTTATTAAATATGTAAAAAGATAAACGCAAGTCAAGTTATTCACATATTCAGACAAAAATCTACTCTAACCATGCGACAATTTGTGGATAATGTAAAATGACTGATACATCTGAATAAGACTTTTTGTATCTATTATGTCATTACTTATCTATTTATAATTAACAATACATATGTTTACATTCCTTTCAGTTTACATTTAATATATAACCAAAGCTTTATGGTGTGCTATTTAGTAAAGGTAATTACAAATGCATATTAAAACCATAACGGAAGAATGGGTTACTCACGGGGGGTGGGGGGAAAAGGACAACGCTTTCCCCTTCCAGAGCACCGCTCTCCCCTCAGCACAGCCAAATTTCTAGGGCGCGCGAGGTACTTCACTGCCCCGGCTCCCTACGTCGGTCACTTCCCCTCGATACAAGCAGCGAGAGGGCTACGGTCCTCACCCCAGAAAGAACGTGTAAGGAATTTTTGGGAAATGAAGTTCAGCTTTTTTTAATATTTTTTTAACACGTGCTTCAAAGACAGAAAAGGAGAGAGGCACAACAGCCTGGCTCTGAGCCCTCCAGGGAGCTCAGCAACCCAACCCTTTGCACCTTTAGAAAACCATTTTCTCTTGAAGTGCTCTCCATGCATCTGCTTGGGCGTTAGCAGAAGGATGAACTGCAGTAAGCAGAGACTGGTGCTGATCAAATTAAGTTTATAGCCTGATCCCACACTCCTTGCCCCATCAGAAATCCCGTACAAATTAAAGGACATTCTGGAGACGGGAAAAAAATTAGTAACTGCTCTTCAGTTCAACAGTATTATGAAGAACTACCGTTTATTACAATGACAATTGTAATAAGTACATATGTTCTAATAAACAGAAATACAACAAAAATGACAATTCCCCCATTTGTGGCGATTCTTGGAAATCCTTATTTTGGAATATACACATTTTCATAAACCAGGCCTTATCTGTAACCAGCCGGAACGGGAAAGGAAAGCGCTGGCCTGCAGGCTGCAGTACCCTCGCTTCATGACCGGGCAGGACGCGAGATCAGTGCTGGCGGCAGGGCTGGGAAACCTGCGGCATTTCTGCTGAGCAGCGAGAGCAACCAGGGAAGTGTTTCCGCTACCCGTTCTAATGCTTAACAGTATTTTATATATTGTCTGTGGCGCAACACAACAGCAGGGATCTCACAGTTAACTAAGAGCCACTTAGCTGCAAAAGATTGATTAGGAACAGAAAACTGCACGGGCACGTGTGTGTGTGCGGGGGGTTGATGAATGAGAGCCCTTCTATGGCAACGTAAGCTGGGAACTTACGCTTTAGAAGCCTATGAAGGCCTAAGATGATTTAGCTGTTCAATAGCCTTTGGAGTTTTTCAGTGACTGCTGACTGAGACGGGACTTCCACGTACCTGCTAAATCAGCGTAACAATCCAGAATTAAGAAAATCAAGTGAGAGAGCAAGAATACCAAGCATTAAATATTCAGAGGGACTACAACGTGCAGTTTTATGAGAAAAATAAGGAATGCTTTATACACTTCAAGATACCTGTGTTTATAAAATACCATCATTTAGAACAGGGCAATGGGACTGTGCTGGAAGGGAACACTCTCACTGCAGACATCTCCAGGGCAGCCACGGTTCTGCACCGTGCCGGCCTTGCCGGAGGAAGGTCAGCCAAGCGTAGAACCAGCTCTGTGCCCCTCGGTCAGCTGTTCCCCCTCTGACGTGTGCTCTGTCTCCAGGAGCACTCCTCACTGCCTCTCCGCGCTTCCGAAGCGGCGTTAACACGCGTGAGGTGCCAACCACCCACTTAAAGGGAGCTCGGGGAGGGCGGGGGTCAGGGCTGGTGCTGTTGCTGGTTTTCCCCTGTGCCTTGCACTAGCAAGGAAATTTCCTGTCTTCCATACTTGTATGGCTGGGGCGGCAGAGGGGGGAAGGATAGAGAAAAGAAATGGCTGGCCTACTTTGTCCTCTTCTGAGGGGCAGGAAGCCAAGTGTGACGGCTGAGATCGTGTCCTGCAGCTACACTTGTGTCAAGGAGATTTCTCTCCTCCATGAGCACTGAGTTCTGCGGAGGCAGAGCTGCAGCTGGAGGCTGGGACTGGATTCCTCAGGAAGGAAGAAAAGCTGGGAAATGTCTATTGACTAGTCAGGAAACTGGGAGGGTTTTCAAAAAACTTCAGTGGATGTCTGTTCCGCCAGAAATATGCCAAAAAACATACCATGCAGCTTTCTAACAAGCTTTCTAACACGGGTTTAAATCTCTCTTAGTGAAACAGATGCTCTGCCTTCCATCTTGTGAAGGCAGGAAAGGAAGAGACGTGAACAACACGAGCATTTTCCTCCACAACACACCTCATCGTTATGGCTTGAGTATGACTTCCACTGTATCCCTTTATTCCAATTGTTCGACCGAATTCATGCCCCAAGGCAGATGTACTAAGAAAACGCAAAAGCACCACAAAATGAGAGACACAGCTAATGGTACGGTACTTCTTGCCACACAAAATGCCAATATAAATATGTTAGAACAAGTTACAAGTGTATCATACTTAAGACAAAAAAGAAAAAAAATAAATATATATATTTTTTTAAAGAGCAGAACAAATCTCAAGCAGCCAAGTGGTAAAGTTGCAGTGATGTACAGTAGGTGATGTAGCCCTACAACCTCTCGGGAAGATACACTGAAAGAAGACGTCTGCAAATGCATCTTGGCAAAGTATGGGTACAGAATGCAGTGGTTGGCTGGCACTCACTATGGTACATAAATGTTAATGGCAGACTGGGAGTGAACTGATTTCAAGTTTGAGGCCACGCACGTTCCATTCTCCAGAAGAAAGTTCTCACACAAAACGAAAATTGTCAGAGACGCTGGGTGAGTCAGTACTCCTCCTGCTGCTGGGGCTGTTCGTGGACTTGCTCTTCACCTTCATGTACTTCTGTGTGGCTCTCCTGCAGGGAGAAGAAGACCCCAAAACATTCTTCAGCAGAAAGCGTTCCTCACCTAACTGCCCCTACAGTGCTCGCCGTAGCCTAAAGCTTAACTTCTAATTTTCAGGCGTGTAAGTACAAAATGAGCTGGTACTTGAGAAAAGCAGCATCTTAAGATATTACAGTAAAATGTATTTACTTTGCTTTTAATCAATGCATATGCAGTACTGACACTTCCCCGGGGAAAAAAAAAAAAAACAAACAAACAACTTAGTTTTCAACGTCCCTGAGTGTTAACTGTGGCAGTAACTGAACACTTTGAAGAGCTAGACAGTGAGATGCTCAACAGTTGGATGCTGTATTATAGCATCCCAATGTCCTCCCATTTTCAGGTTGTCCAAGGATTTCTGAATCTGTCTGCTATAGTTTTCACACAGTCTTCACTCTAGGTTTATATCACTAAATGGGCAAGACACTTGTGCTATCGCCTGCTGTAAAAATTAAACTCAGTCTCCTTTTTGAGGTCAGACATACTACTTTCCCAAAATAATATCCCCCTGCTAGACCAGAGTTCAAAGGTTATCAAAAGAGTGATTTTTAGCGGTATCCAGAAAATAAAGGCAAAGACTAGCAAACACATTTCTTGGGGGGGGGGAGAGAAAAGAGTCCAGTATTCACTGATTTATAGGGTTACTGTAAAAAGCACTAATCACTAATAAACACTTCCCTTTTGCAGTTACAATGCACAGTATTTTCCGGAGCTGCCTGAACATACATTGCCATTGCCAGAAGCCCTGACTGAACGAAAGGCTGGATCCTCACTGCAGGTGATACCAGTTTTAAACAATTTCCAATTTACAGACAACAGACCTGCTATCTTGAGTTGGCCTGGACGCATCCGAGCTCAAAAAGCTGGCTCATAGGGCATTACTTCTGTACTCCCATTCAGTGCAGCTGCATTTACAGCTTCCATCTTGCTGGAGCACGGTTCACTGAAAAGATCCCCCACACCTACTCTCTGCCCTGCATTAGTAGTGTTTCGCTGTAGGCAGCTCCAAAGGAAAACACTTTTCCAAGACACTGAGCTGCCTTCCAAAACGCAGCATCCCTGATGCGGTACCTCTGCCAAAGTCCCCTGGCTCCCAGCAATTTTCATGAGGAGCAGGCGGCTTGAACAACAAACTTTAACAAATCGATACCGCTAACTTTTCAAATTTGAGGCCAAAATTAATGAGAATTATGGCCTCCCTTTTCGAGTTTTCCCAGAATAGTTCAGAGCATCTTATGCAATAAAAAAATTCCATTCCGGCAATAAAATATTCATATTTCTAAAGGGCAAGAAGGGGAGAATAAGGTTCCTAATGCTTGCTGATACAATGGAAATATTCAGCTGTTTAACACACACAGAAACAGCCAAATTCCAATCGAAAGCAATCTTTCTATAATTCCAGTGCTCTTTTCAGGTAGAAGCTGCACATGCCAGTCAGGACAACTGCACTTCGGCACCTTATGGCCCCCTGGGGACAATGATGCCCTGATTACATGCAGCAGGTACATCACGTCAAAACAGCTTTTGGCGTAATACCTGGAAGTCATAACCTCTGTGACGGGCTGCAAGGATGCAAGTCTTGCAGAGAACGGGAGTTTCACAGAGAGAAGCTGACAGCTGTGAGAACACGACCCTGCCTTACCGGGTGAGAAAACTGAAGCTAGTTTAGCTGCTGTGAGCCATGTTCCCTTAACCCTGTCTATCCTGACCCTCTGTATGCGTTGAGGTGACCTGCTCTGGAATGCACCTGTTCCATAGGCTCTGTGTCTGCGGAGTTTATGAGATACACCTATTAGAAAGCCCACTCATGCAGACATTATAGGTCACGTACATGCCATCCTTTCATGCATATAATAGGAAAAGCCTCCTAACCGTAGGGAGTGGCTTAGGAAACTACTCTGCAGCTCTGAAGAAGAGTGGTGGCTCCTCCCTTGCCAGGCTTACCTTTGACAGAAATGGCAAATCTTATGTGACTACCTCAGAAGTCATTCTGAGACTTGGGCATGTGCTTCTCAGTATGCACAGCTTGTATAAATACATGAAATGGGAAAGACAAGAGTCACTATGCCCCATTACCTTGGGACTGTGGAATCTTCTTGAATAGCATCCCCTAATAAGGAAAGTAGTGGAAGATTTATTTAGAGCATTTATTTCTGTCTTGGATCACACGACCATGGTCACCTCTGTCTCCCACGATGAGAGGTGCTCTCTTTTGACCCTTCGATCCATCTGTCTCAAATTATTCAGGTGTGCCTGTAGTCTGAAGAGTTAGACTTTACAAAAACCAGCTGCTGGGGGTGAGGGTGCCGCAGCAGCAGCAGATGTAGTAGCTGCTAGAGCAGAACGATCTAAAACCAACTGCATTTCGAGAAATTGCTTTGGAAACTTGAGCTGAGCAACTGATAGATCAAATGTCAGAAATTCACCCAACTTCTGCATGAACTGAATCAGAAAAGTCTATGTAGGAGAGCAAAAGCTTTCCTACATTTTTGCTTTATGCCAAGTCCTACATGGCTCCAGGATTTGTAACTCGACACATAGCCTCTTCTGGTTCGTCAGTCTGAAGCTCTCCTACTGTAAGGCCATATGAACAAATGATTTACATACTATCCCAGTAACTGGACACGGGGCAACGGGCACAAGCTGGAACACAGGAAGTTCCGTCTGAACATGAGGAAAAACGTCTTTCCTGTGAGGGTGACCGAGCCCTGGCACAGGCTGCCCAGAGAGGTGTGGAGTCTCCTGCTCTGCAGATACTCAAACCCCGCCTGGACGCGTTCCTGTACGACCTGCTCTGGGTGACCCTGCTCTAGCAGGGGGCTGGACTAGGTGGTCCCCAGGGGTCCCTTCCAACCCCTGCCATTCTCTGATTCTGTCTGAGGTCTCAATACTGTCTATAGCAGTCACAGCATGAGTGCTAGGGGCCAGATCTCCCCACCATCCAAACACATCCTTTTTTAACACTGTTCTCTGGCAACTTTGCTGGTTTTGATGTAGTAGGATTACAAATGATCAATTAAAAATTACAAAGGATTACACACTGATCAGCCAAATGTTAAGTGACACTTGTAGGTACAACATCCCTCTTGTATAAGCAGAGATGTAATGGTGAGGTTTAAACCAGAACCATATCAGGGAAAGGAAAAGGGTGCCTCTAAAGACAAGGAACACAAATGGATTGATATTTCTGCTGTGAGACTCAAAACCTCACCAAAATCAAGACAAAAAAAATAATAGTAATTAAAAAAAAAATCAGTCTTAAAAGTTTAGCCTTTATTGAATTAAATAAAACAGAAGATTATGAAGTGATATGGTTGAAACTACACTGTGACTTGGAATTCTGAAAAAAATAATTGCCCCCCCCCCCCTCCCCCCCAGCTGATAAAAATATCTTCAATGCAATACTACAATAATCAAACCTTTGGAGAACGCTTTTTATAGGGACCAAACTCTGTACTTGCATTCTGAATCCTTGTACACAGAATTTACCTGATAGCCTACAATGCTCATGGGGACCTATGAGCTACTGGGAGATGTGACCACTTAAAGTGCTGTCCAGGGTTTTTTTTCTTACTTTTTCTTTTAGGAAGGTTAAATTAAGCATAACAGAAAATTAAGTATAAAGGTAAACTTGTCCCTTCTGAATAAGAACAACTGGTATGAAAAATAGGACATGTCGTCTATGCCATGTCAAAGGCAGTAGATGCCTGTCAAATTACAGCTAGGAAGGAAGAGTTCAAGACTGCTATCAAACAGTAACTGGACATATGAACTGAAAACAAATTTAAGTCAGTCACGATATTCTAGCATGAGGCTTTGGTCAAGGACCACTTGTGCAGTATGTGTGAGCCGCATCACTGCACATCCCCTTCCCGAAGAAAAGCCTCATGGCCACAGTATCATTTATAAATGTCACAAATCCTGAAAATCAATGTAATCCTTGTTTTCCACTTTGTCTCTGTGTACTTAAAACACTCTGAAACAGAGATTAAAAAAAAAAAAAATCTAAGCTGGATTTACGATGAACTCATTAGCAGTAAACTAGGAATGCTGGAGTTGTCTGTGGCTTGGGAATTGGGGCTATTTGCCATCTGGGGATTGGGAAATCCAAACTGTTGTTACCGAGGGATTAACCTGCAAAATACTGCGAGATACAGAATTTAACTTGGGACAAATTCATCACAGAGAGAGAAAAAACAGAACTGAAGGGCAAAGCAGGGCAATGAGACATTAAAGCCTGAAAACAGAAAGTAGGCAGGATCTGCATCAGCAAGGGAGCCAGTCTTTGGTTTTAGTGCTAATGCATTGGGGTCTTTCGTCAGCAAATTACAGTCCTTCTGCTTAGCTGAGGAGGGAATGGACCCCAGAAGATGAGGAGATCAAGCCTCCTACTAAAAGGTACCAAAAAATTCCATGGGGAATAGCCTCTGTGTTCTCTGAGGGAGCAGCGCTCTCCTACTGAAGTGACATACCCAGCTTCCAACTGCAAACACATTTTATCTAAAGGCACAGTCGTCCTATGTAGCTCATGTGCAGGCACGGATGATGCTTTCAACAGTGGAAGGAGGGAGGAAGGAGATCAAACACTGGGATGTGGACTGAAGTAGAACATTTTGTAATGTGTTCTGCCAGTAAGGAAAACTGCAGGAAGAAAAGCAACAAATGCATTCCTTGGCGGGGAATCACTTGCTGTTTAAGCCAACAGACAGACAGATGTGGTAGGGGTATGTGGAGAAGAGGGATTTTTCTGGCTTTGCTTTATAAATAAATCACTGTTCTTGAATCCAGAAGACATTTTCTCTGACCGCTACATATATGTAATTCTTTTAGCCTGTTATCACATCCCTGGAAAATTTGTCTTATTGTTTATTCCCGTGAAAATAATGGTTTCCTCCTCCTCTTCCTCTCTAGCACTTGCCCCGTGCCGCCGAACAAATCCTCCTTCCCCTGTCACTTCTTATCTGAGCAGTGGCTTCTGTCAGCGGCAAGTTCGTGTCCCTCTTGCACCTAACTTTATGCTCTACTAGTCTTTTTTAGAAAAGCATGTAAGTTAGTAGTTATTTCAGCACTACTTTTGATATAAAATTTTAAGTCAGCTGACTACTGCTGCAACAGCTTTCTGGCAACAGCTGTAAGGCAGCCCACAGCACCACAGTGCTGCCAAGAGATTAAGCTGGTGCTTACACACTCCGGAGCCAAAGCCATCGTCCGCTGGAGACTGAAGGGTCGGTCAATCGTCAGTACCCTGCATACAGGGATTTAGTTAACATGAATGGGAGTAGTTCAGCTAAATCTCCACTGAATCATGATCCCCCAACGTATCTGAGGAATTTAACCAGCACCCTTTGCAGCTTCTTACTTTGTTCGGTGTCTACAGCCCTAAGTCGAAGATGCAATGAAGTTCTTGCTTAATCCTGCAGACAATACATTTCTGAAATTTTGTTAATAGAGGATTATTGGGTTTGCACAAGGAAGAATTTTGCCTGTAGCAACAGGATTTAAAAAAAAGCTAAAAAGCATCATCTCTGCCGATATAATTATGTATTTGGCAACCTGCCACATGGGCTAGAGAAGGTTCACAGCTGTAGACACTGAAGAGCACCCTGTTAGAATTTCTGTGACTTTCAACACATTAGAGAACACGAGTAAAAGACTTTATGCGGAAAGGCAGAAGATAAAAAAACAAAACAAAACTAAGGCTCAGAACCACATGAAATCCTTTTAAAATTCTGACTTCCACCCCTTCAGATCAACTTTAGCCAACCTAGAACACAAAACCTACACTGAAGCAGCGAAGCACAATCAGCCTCCTGAATCCCTTTCCCAAGCTGAAAAGTCTGTTTAGAAATGCAAACTTCCCTTTTGGGGGAGGAGGCATGGAAATCCTAGCTGCTACAGTTCTGCTGACCTAAATATAGGACATGACTCAATACTGTGTCAATAAATTTTTACAAAATTAAGCTGTTTTGTCTAAATAAAAGACATTAAGCTTGAACTTACATGTTCTTCTGAAGCATAAAGGACTTCCATTAGCCGATTGACAAGGTCATTATTCTCTCCCCCATGTTCTTGGCAGAGAAGTTCAATCTCCCTTAATTTGCCGAAGTAGAAATCCCTTTCCTTCTCCACACCTTCAAGTGCAAGTTTTAATGAATGTACCTGCATAGAAACCAAGACGTGATGCATCAGTCGTGAGGTGCACTATAGACAAAACAACTCATTATGCGTGCTAAACAATCTTAAATACAGATTCAATTTTATAGCTTAGGATGAAGTCCACTTTTTTTTTTTCTTCCCCCCTGAAGTGTTAGATTGAACCTTACACAATAGAGAATAGTAAATCAGGCTCCCCCATTACGGCCCTTGGATATATCTTAACCTTGGATCCTTAAAAGTCAATTTTCTCAGTGCTCTTTTATAGTGAAACCCAAAGCAGCAGCTCAGGAATTGGGGCTTCTTAAGACTTGTCTCCTAACAAAGCTGCCAGAAGTGTCATGTAATGGTAATTAATAAAACTTTCAGCTCAGTACTCGCATTATTTTGCCTGGATTAATGTGTAGTCGTTGGGAAACCTACAATATCTCCTTGCCTAAAAATATAAAGAAGAGCAGAAAAGCTCACAAAGGGAAACAGTCTAGTTAGGACATGAAAAGATCCTTTAGTTGCAAATGTGAGTACTGCTGTGTTGTTTTTTCACCTCTCCTTTTCTGCCTCCCCACTTACCATACTGTTAGACCTGTGTTTTTGCACTCTGATACCGTGACCGGCTGCACCACGGACTTTCTGCTCTGATTGATGTGCTGTTTCTATCAACAAATTTTCTCAAATGCCAAGTATCTTTCTCATTGCAACCTTGTTCACAAGAGTCTTCAAGCTATACTGTCAGTCTCAATTTCACCACCAGGACTGCTGCAAATCATTTATGGGCAACATAGCTGTTAATGATTAAGCTTCACATAAATCATGACAGATGTTGCAATATATTTTTATATATACATATATACAGATACACATAAATATTGATTTTAAAAAGAACAATTTTGTGGGAGCATAAGAAATAAAATGCTGTCCAACAGGATATACACAATCAGGATAATGTGTAAGTGGCTCTCACATTTGGAGGACAGCAGTGTAACAATCAACAGAAATAATCACAGATGAAGCTGTCTACAGTAAACATACTGACCCAAATCACATCCAAATTAGCATCCACATTTTAAGGCCTGCAATTATACAAATTATTTTCTAAATAAAACATGCTAAATAAATTGAATTGCATCAGACTACGTTTCAGTGAACTGATGTAATTTAATAGAAAGTTCTGTGTTGCCAGTTCTACTGCAAGCTAATTTATTTCCTTCACTAGTAAAAATACCGGCAGAGTTCAGACGATGCTTTGGCAGCCTACTAAATCCTATCAGTTCATTTTTCCGTAACTGCTGGGCTAGTGATGCCTTCTTCTGACCCTTGACTGCACTCTCCGAGGTGTCATACAGCAGAACTGACCTGTTACGAGGGCAGGGTCTCAGAGCACCTCATTCACGTACCGACCCGTTTCCGACCCGCTGCCTGAGTGGGACACCCAAGTCTTCCCTTGACAGTTTGAATCGATGATTTGATACAATGACCAGTCACCTTAAAATTAACTATGCATTCATGAAAGTAGGAAGAGCAAAACAGGAGTTTACAACATTTTGGTCTACAGATGAAGACCTCACATTTAGGATGTGTCTTCTGGATCTGCAGCAGCATATTCCTTGAGAGCAACACCTGCATCCCGACAGAACAAGAACATAACTGCTTCCAGATCTCTTGCTCTGTGCTTGCTAGAGCTTGGGAAAACAACAAACTTCAGCTGAAACACTGGCAGCTAATAGCTCAGACCATTTTCCCTTCTGACCTATTTCCTATGAAGGCATTCTCCTGTTTTCATTCTATACATTCACTTCATTTTAAAAACTGAATTATTAATCTATGCATGTATGCACACAGTTAATTAACTACAGTATACAGTAAACACTGTTATAACCAAAACAGACACGCTTTTCTTCAGTTACACATCAGCTACTTGCCTATGACACATGAATTGCTTATTCTTCAGGTAATTAGCACATCTACAATGCTACTTTTTCCTTCTATTTACATGCCAAAAGGCTAATCCTGTTGAGGCACAACGCACATTAAACTCCCATGCTCTGTTTCTGGACCAGAAGTACCCCTCTGCAATCCAGTTAACGGATGCAAAGGCAACAGTTCCTGATCTTTTCTCTGATGGCACTTATTGGTAGTATGAATACTCACAGGACTGCCGAGCCAGGTTGGAGATTAAGTACATATTGTAGACCGGCAGCCGAGACAGTGCTGTTAGCAGAAAATATGTGTATGCTAGCATACGGTTAACGGCTTCTAGGACCGTTTGCCGTACGTAAGGTCCCTTCTCCACATGTACTGGTCTCTGGTCTGTGTTGTATCCTCAACTTCCCTCAGACTCTTTGGGAGAGTACTAGCTGGCACAGACCAAAACCACACCAGGGATCACTTTAGCATTTTAATGCTATGGATAATCAAGTTCCAGTGCACAGTGACGTTCCTTGGAAGTGTTTAATTTACTAGCACAGACCAAGGCAATAGCCAAGACCATTTCAAGAGAAACTTTAAGATTGTTTGGAGCTGTTAAACTAGCAAATGTTACGGATGGGTTACGATTATTGCGAATAGGTCATTAAGTAACCCTGTGGTAAAAAATAGTGGATGAACAGCCCCACTACTTAAATTTTTCCACTACAAATTGCATGAAAGTTCAGATGTTTCAATCTCCCTTAGCTGCCATCCATGAAAAGGCTAAAACAAAAAATCTGTTACAGCTACACAGGAATTTGATATCCACAGCCACCATTCAACATTTCTCACTCATAATCAAGAGAGCAAAGGGGTAAAAGTGGCTGCTGCCCTCACCTCCCTGGTTGCTGGAGAGTGCTAAGAACTGGGCTCTTCCAGCATGTTCAGACTGGGGGTCAGAAAAACCTGGCTCAGAGCTGCCTGCAGCATAGTTTTTTTGGCTTGTGTTATATGCCCAGGCTGCACAAGTAACCATTAGTGGGGAAATGAAATACCAAATGCTGCCAGCATTAAAAGAAGCCTTCCAGACCATTCTAACTAGAAGAGATCTCTTAAAAACCTTGCTATTAAAACACCAGCTTTCCATATCCTTAAAATTTCTTCCCCTCTTTAGCGATGGGGGAAATCATCAGTTTCCCCTCAGGGTTATTTGTATATAAAGCTTGAGGTTTTCACACTTAGAATGTGCTAGGAATACATTAGCAGTGGATGTGATAGTGACTGCCTATTTTAGTAAAGATCAAATATTTTTATGTTGCTCAGATCCCAACTAACTCTTCCTTATTCTGACTTCTAAGTACAAATATCATAGTTTAAGTTGCATTATTAAAAAAAAAAATCCATAAAAAAATATATACCTCCATTCATTGTGCAACACTTTAAAAACTTTTCTCTTACAGCAACGATCAAAAGCCCACCTGGAAGGCTGGTGGACCCTGTTGTGCTCTCTGCTGCTCAAAATTATACACTGAATCTGCAGTGCATCATGTTTGGGATGTGACTATCCATCCACCACCTTAAGTACATAACAGTGACCAAGAATTTACAAACAATGCCTCAACAAACTGAAATCTTTGCTGTTCAGGTCAATAAAAGTCTTGAAACTGAAACACCCTTAACTGTGGAAAATTATACTTGATCCAGAATAATGACTTCTTCCTGAATGCAGCTGCCAGGCAGCTCAGGCTCTAAAATATGAGGTTTTTCCTTTCCATTTTCCCTCGTCCAGGAAAAATGCAAGGATCGGGCCTCATTTATACTAGTGGCATTTACACCATTCCGTCAGCACAGTCTTGAGCCAGATGCACATATTTATTCACGTCCAGTGCGGCCACTCTTGCATGTCCAGGAATGACAGAGTGGTGTAAAGTTCCACAGCATAAATGAAAATTAAGCCCTTACATTCCTAACATTAAAGTTATTTAACTTTATTAATTATATTGCAGAACATTATTTATAATATAACTATTGTCACAAAGGGAGATCACATTTTTAAATGAAAAAGGCATATTACCTTCTTAACACTTTCCTTCCAGAAGGCAGAATGCAATGAGCTGGTCTCGATTCAGCTGCGAATCTCTAACACCATGCTATTACAAGCAGGCTTGTTTTCTCCATAACAGCACATTAAAATGATCTATTTCAAATTTGCAATACACGAGAGCAAAGAAACTATTGGGATTTCTCCTATGCAAATGAAGTCAATGATACATTTCAAAATCTAGTAAAATTATTATACTTCAGCAAGACTAACCTGTCATCCCTAAGATCATCTTTTAAAAATAATGGCAACACCAGTCATCTCTGTCAGATGTTATTTGTAACAATAAATCACTTCTTCCCAGCTGAGGTATTTCAATCTTTTGTCCCTTCATAATGCTGGATAGCATCATTCAACAGAGGGCAATATTAGATGTCATGCCTGCCTATGACAATGAATGCATCTAATTTTATGCCTAAAGCAAATTTACCTGTTCGCTGAGCTGTATGACTTGAGTTTCCAAATCTTTATCTGATTTGGATGCTGAGCTGCTTGGTGCAGCTTTTTTTGCTGAAGATGGGCGAGAAGGTGTTGATCCTGGTTTAGAAGCTGGACTGGACTTAGCAGCACCTGAAAAGTACAATAAATAAATAATAATCAAGATTTATCCCCATGATAAATACATTCCTATTAACCTGGAACAGAAACAAAAGTATATGTTTTACAGAGAGCCATTCTCTCTGATACTTCAAGGCGACAGTGGAGGAAGTTCCAGTGCTGCTATACATTGGGAAAAGAAAAAGCCCACATTTCCTAGCAGTTTTACTTTGAGCTTGCTAGCAAGAATGAGGTAACTCTGAAATTAAACTAACTAAACTAACTAAACACCAAACTAAGAATATAGAGTTTCTTCAGCTGTCAGAAGCTTTCAGCTTTAAAAAATATGCCACTAACAGATCATTCCCCCAGCCCAGTATTTAATGTACAGATCTATCTTCAATTCCCCTGGAGAAAGACAGACTCGGAAAAACTCAGCTAAACTGTGCTTTCCTCATTTTCAAACGTAGACCTTCCCTGAGACAAAGGCATTGAAATTCAGACAGAGCACGCAGAATTAAATCCATCAGTGAACTCACAGTTGCCATAGTGACCAAGAGATGAGTTTTGATCTGGTTCAGTTTTGCTATTTGTTTTTAATTACTCGCGCTGCAAATCTGCCAGAATATGGAGCAACATATTTACCAGCAAAAACGGCAACCAACAGGCACGCACAGGTATTCTTTTTCACAACGCCCATGGCATGCAAATGCCCGAGCAGAGGGACATTTATGTGAAGGGGTTGGCAGTGCCTTCACACGAACCTCCCAGCCAGCTGCTCACACCTTGCTCTGCCTCTCCACCTTCCCTCTCCGTGCCAGCTGTCTCAGCCGCTCAGCCCCGGCACGTGAGTGCCCGGCTCCCGGCCGCCCACCTTGCCTGGGTTCCTGCAGGCACTGCACTCTCACGCACAGCCTTTGCCTTACTCCCTCTGACTAGGAATAAATTTCAGGTGCAGTGAACATACATCTGGTACAAAAAAATGCTTGGGTGAAGAAGACAACAGAAACCCGGCCCTCTCTGTGACCTGTTTGGTTTGATTTATTAAGCAGACGTGTGAATAAGGAGTGCTTTGCAGCACCCATGCTTACCACTGTTTCTTACAGAGTTAAATACAGTTGTCTGGACACATGGATGAGCTCCGTGGCCACCCTCCACCAGCCAACGCTGTCGGCTCTGAAGTCTGGGACACACCGGGCATGGGAGAAAGCCCGAATCCAGCCAGCCCCAGCCGAGCTCTGAGCTTGCAGTCACCGCTTCTGGGGGGGTTTCTGGAGGGATTTCCTGGCTTTCTGAGCAGCCACCTTCCACCACACACCTCACCAGCTGCTCCTCCCATACGATTACTTGATTTACGGCACACTACAACTTGCTCTAAGTTATTTCCACAATGTATCCCCAGTGTTAGACAACACTTTAATAAAGCCGTTAGTTGTAAACCCAGCGTTTTACGAGCACATTAGTAGGCAGAAATCGCAAGGAGGCGGGGAAAGGCAGGAGGGGGAGAGAGACAACCTGTGGGGCTGCCCATACGACCAAACCCTGGAGCTCACACGGTCTCACTGACCTAGAACTGTGTACAGTGGTCCCTCGGAGGCCCTGAAACGTGATGGGAAAGGAGAGCAGCAATGGGTTATTTAACCAAGCTTGCTTAAGCTTTCCTGATTTAGTCACAGGCCTCTCTCTGTAACAAGCATCTCCTCCTGCCTCCAAGGATAACTCTGTGTTAACTGGGTCAGCTAATGCCAACAGAACACAAATAAACTACTTGGTAATTCAGTTGACTTGTATAAACGTTTCTGTGCAAGATGTCCATCCTCCTTTTCTATTTTCTTGAATATAAGGCAGGTAAGAAAACAAATATGTATGTTGGTGGATTTTTTGTTGTTGGTTTTTTTCTGGGGGGGTTGGGGTTTTTTTTGGTTTTGTTTAGAAATTGGTGACTCCAACAGCTCCCACATCTAACTGCTCACCCAAACTAACCTCTAGCAGATACAGTGCACAGACTCACTAAAGTTGGGAAAATTCAATGTTGTGTATGTGTTTGAAATTAAAATTCTTTTCACATCATACTTAGATCAGCAAAGAATACATAATTTGTGGAAAAACAATAAAAATGCCATGATCTTTTCCTGTTATTTCTTTCTTCAGGCAATTTCATAAACTTTAGCACCCTGCCTTCAACACTTTCCAGGTTCAGTCTGTATTTCGACCAACTAAAAATCATCTGCTTCAGGGCAGGATTGTTAAGATGCTCTCAAAGCCAGGAAAATAAACTTTCATTTGGATTAGCAGAAGAAAACTGGTGTCAAAATATGCAAGACACACACATGAAATAATCACTTTGACTACAGCATTCTAGTTGAGCCTCACCTTACTTAATACTTGTATCACATGCAACTGCAACAGTTACCTGTACAACATTTAAAATAATATATATCTACACTAAACCAAGGTATCAACATTTATTTCTTACTGTGTTCTACACTTGCCAGACACCCTTCAGGATATCAACTGAGAATTAAATGCTATAAAACAAGCTATGGACCTTGGCTGGTTGACGCAGCTCCCCCCTCTACCAACTACCCTTCTACTCGAAGGCAGCACTGGACTTGCTCTAGGCAGCCAAGCACCTGCACGCAAGCACAGGAAAAGCTGTTCAGCTTTTCTAGGGCAGCATCCCCCGGCCTGTCAGCTCTTCACTGTTCCTCCTGGGGGGTCATGGCGCAAGACCTGAGGACGGTATGTTGTGCAGCCATGGCATATCGCTCCCTTTCATGCTCAACAGCCCTGTGAAGCGAGCTAGTTCTTTGTAATCCGGGTACTGATCACAGGCAGCCAAATCATTACGTACACAGCTCTTTTTAACCTGCAGAGAGCCTTACGGACAGAGCAGGCACAAACACTGATCCCCAGGTATTCTCCCTAGTTCGCGGCTGAGGTGCCCTCTCAGAGCATGCTGAGCAAGCCCACACCACCGCGGTCTGCGGACAGAGGGGGCTCCTTTGAAAACAACAAAGCCTCGAATTTCCACAGCAAAGTGTTACTAAGCTTTATATAGTCCAGGCAAATCAAAAGAAATTGACTTTTGCCCTGCTGCTCAGGATCAGCTCTTAAATGAACATGATACTCCAATTTCAGTAGCGCAGATAAAAACCAGCTAAATAACCTGAGCATTTCAGACTGTATCAGCAACAGCTGGATAGAACTTAATTGCAACAGAGAATGTCGAGGGATTTCTAATTTAAAATTTCCTGGAGGAAAAAAGAAAGCTTTACTGCACATTTATTCTGACACATCAGTTTTAGAATCAGCTCAGAGGTAAGCCTCCCATTTCTAACAGAAGCTTAATTTCATAAAAGAATGAAAGGATGCTGCTCGGTGGCGTAGTGCAAAGTACTTGAGACAGCCGGATATCCAAACGGAGATGAAAGATCCTGGTATGCTTAATGACTTTGCTATTGAGCACCACAATGCCTTTGCTGTCAACTCGCACAAGTGTGGAATAACTCCTCACACATTGCTCAGAGGGGCTATATAATCCAAGCAGTTTAAATTCTGTCCAACATTGTATCTTCTATGAAAATATTTATATGACCCATTTGCATATTCTGAGAAAGCACAAAAATTTTATACAAATATTTTATATATCAAATAACTGATTATCAGCTCTGTTCACCGACCACTGAGAGAACTGTTCAAAACAAAGTGCAGAGCCCTGCCCCAGGAAAGGAACAGCCCCGTGCCCAGGAATGTGCTGGCGGCTGATGGGCTGGAAAGCAGCATGGCAGAACAGGACTCGGGGGTCCTGGTGGACACCACGTTGAGCATGAGCCAGCAACCCATCGTCACAGCAAAGCAGGCCAACAGCCTCTTGGGTTGCATTAGGAGGAGCGTTGCCAGCAGGCTGAGGGAGGTGATCCTTCTCCTCTAGTCAGCACTGGTGAGGCCACGCAGGGAGTGCTGGGTCCAGTTCTGGGCTCCCCAGTACAAGGGAGACATGGACATACTGGAGAGAGTCAGACAAAGGGCCACAAGGATGACTGAGGGACTGGAGCCCGTCACATGTGACAAAAAGCTGAGAGAGCTGGGACTGTTCAGCCTGGAGAAGAGAAGGCTCGGGGATCCTATCCACATCTGAAGAAAGGGTGCAAAGATGGAGACAGGCTCTTTTCAGCAGTGCCCCATCAAAGGGCAAGAGGCAGCAGGCACAAATACAAGAAATTCCATTTAAATAAAAGAAAAAACCAAAACTTCTTTACTGTGAGGGTGATCAAATACTGGAGTAAGTTGCCCAGACAGGCTGGAGGGGGTCTCCATTCTTGGAGATGCTCAACATCTGACTGGACATGGTGCTGGGCAACCAGCTCTCAGTGAGCCCGCTCTGAGCAGCGGGGTTGGACTGGAGAATCTCAGGGGTGCCCTCCCACCTCCACCGTTCTGTGAGAACTTCTGTACAGCATGCTCTGATTTTAGGTTAATGCAGGACCTAATTGGATTTTTTTAAAAAACAAAACAAAACAAAAAAAACCCAGTATCACAGCTGCTTCAATTAGCACCTGGATAACTTTTTGTACCTGCCCATATAACAGCAGCAGAAATGTGGAAAATAAATTCACAGCTGAAAGACAAATTATTTTGTTCCTGTACTGAAATAAATTAGATGAACCAGCTTTGAAATGCATTACAGTTTTCTATCTGTGGTGCTCCAGAAACAATTAGTAGTCAGTCCCATCATATTCAAATATATCCAGTTTTAGCTTTACTGTTCTTTTTGCTAAAGACATAAGTCAAACAGACGTACACTTCTGCGATTTAAAACAGGGGATGTTGGCACTGTGCAGGTTTTGGGTACAACAAAGCTAGGCTGCGAATTCCAGGTCACTTTTCATCGCAAGTGCAGTCTTGCAGACAAGAGGCCTATTTAATGTTTAGAGAGAAATCTTCCTTGAAGATATATGAGTAATTAGTATGCTGTTAAATATTTATGTAAAATTCCAAGGAAACATGTGCATGAATACAACGTGGACGTGCGTGACGACAGAGTGAAGAGCAATGGAAGCCCTGAGCAAGCATGACACTTGGCTGAGCCCTCACAGCCATAGCTTCAATGGAATTTAGGAATCACTCGCAGTGTATCTTTAGTCAAATTAAAGGACTTCATAAAGTGAATATTCCTGACTCATGCCACAGAAGAAAAAAATAACCCACCAAGAGGCCACAGAGCTAGCAATTTCTTCACGAGCTAAAGAAAAACTCTCCACCCACTTAAAACAAATGAGTGAGAACGGCAAATGAATCAATACTCACACACACTTATTGTTGCAGCTACACTGGAACACAAGAAACTGCTCAATTCAGGGATGCTAAATGGCATAACTGATGACAAACGATGCTTAATGGGACCCCAGACAACATCTGACTCGACTTTCAGCGTCCCAACATGCTGCAGTGAAGCCACCTAATTATTTTGTGGTACTAACTCCCCCTGGGTGGTAGAGCCCCTCTGACCCCTCCGCTCTCCATACCTCCACTGCTGCTGGCTACAGTACAGTCTGAGGAGCTCTACGTTGACCACCACTGCCAGACAGCTGGCAAAGAGAAGTGTGTACAAATGCTTGAAACTGAAGCACCTTTTAAAAATTTCAAGAGAGCAAACCAAGCAAGAATATACAACGGAGTCTACTTGTCAGATGAAAAAGTTTTGTTGATGGCATGACTCCTTCAGTTGGTCTTTAATAGCAGATTTGATAGATGGGAACTAACCACAGCCTTTTCCCCATCATAAATGAAGACTTTCTTTAGATTTAAAATAACTAACATTTTAATGGCAACTATTAATTGTTCTCAGCTGAAACTCCTATTTTTTTCCTCTAGAAACATCCTCAAGCATGCAAGCATTCATCTTCAATGGATAAAACCATTCCAGATAGGCTTAACAGAAGGATACAATTTAAAATTTGAAATGCTCTTGAAAACCTGCATTTTCTAAAATTCAACTGTCTGCTTAGCTACAAGGAGAAAGCAGGCTCAAAAGGAAAATCTGAAAAACAATATGCAAAGAAGTGCACATTGAAATATGAAGGATCATGCAAAAATTTCAGCAACACAGGCATTCAGACCACACCCATAATACACTGAAAATTAAGACAGCAATTTTCACCACTGTTTTTCAAACACAATCTTCTTTCTAGAAAAAAAGACCTTGGCTCCTGCGCTGCAAGTAGCATTGCTTTGTGGTCTACATTCTTGAGCTCACTGGGTTTAAAAATTAAACTCTCCTCATGCTGGCAGCAAGGGTGTGTCTGTATCAAGGCTGAGCCACTTTCCTCTGCCTCCTGGGCCAGCCCTGTCACTGCACATGCTGTTCCCATCGGCTAGTACAATTCCTTGGCCTCGTATGAACTAGGCACAAAAGCATTTTCAGTTTGTCGCCCCGCGGCTCATCCCGTCTCCAGCTCTGCCACGTCGTCCTGGAGCATCGCAGATACCAATTGCCTGCCACCTGGGGGAAAAGGTGGTGTGTTTTGGTGGAAAGCAAAGGGAAAAAAAAAAAAAAAAAGCAGCATTAGGAGGAATTCTCTAGTCCCCCAGGAGTCCTAATTGTATCACTAGCTGCTAAAATAAAGGCTGGTTTTGCTGAGTATTTTTATCCCTCAAAATTAATTTACAGCACATCTGCCACAGTAGGATATACCATTTCCCTGAAGAAAAATCAGTATTTTCCTTGCGTAATTGGCTCTTTGATGGCATGCACATTATATACAGAGCATTTGTGCACAAACAGTTCATTCTGCCCTGGTTATTTTCCCTGTCATAGCATGAGTATTTTTAGCCCTCATGTGATCCTCCAGTATTTTCCAGCTCTGCTTTAGTCATCCTTCTCTCACTGAATATTTCAAACCAAAATGTCTAACATCCTTCAGATCTAAGAACCTCTCACATTTTTAGCTTAGATGTAAATAATTAATTTTATTAAGCTGTCTTTTACCCACATATTTTTGACACCCCATACACAAAGCACTGCTCCACAGAGATTTGCTCTGACACATAAGAATACTTACATAAGACACTAAGCTAAAATCCTGACAACCTGATCACCATTTTCAATTTGATCAGATGAAGCTTTTTCTGCTATTTTCCACGGGGAGCATTAGAACTTGCATAAACAACAGTGCCCTAATATTTTAATCCCTTACCATAATTTTGATTCTACATCTGGAGACTGTTTACCACTGCATTAGAGAAGAGCGGGGGCTGTAGGAGATCGAAAGTCGGCTCAGGGCTGGCAGATGGCTTTATATCTAAAAGCAGCTGCGGTGCTGTTGACAGAGGGCTTGCAGCGGTGGTCTGTGCTGCTGGCTCCACTCCTTGAAGGATGAAAACATACTCATTCCCTCAGCAGGGAGCTGCATTTACCTGGCAAACCCTTGCTGTTCCTACTCTTTCTAGAAGAAGCCTTTTACACCTGTTACCAAAGCCATCTGCCCTCCATACTACCGTCCGCTTGGCAAGAAATCCGCTCTGTCACTCAAGGAAGGGACAAGGCAAGGCGAGGGTGGCACAGCAGATTAGTTGTAGGAACCTATTTAGGCTTCCATTTCCGAGCTGCATTATCCTTGACCTGCGCTGACTCCTCAGTCGGATCTCTTTTGGAAGGGGTAGGGCCATGGCTGTTGGACTGCTGCTCCCCGATTAACACAAAAACTGGTGCATTTTCAGATTTCTAGAGTTTGCTTTGTTTTTTTTTAAAAAAAAGGGAATAAAGACCATACTTGGCATTTGCAGAGATACAGGTAGATACCCATGTATAGGTACAAAAAGCAGCTACAAGCTTTAGTGTTAGATTAGAATGCCAAAACTAATTCTAACTCATGGCAGCTACCTTTTTGGGTAAGCTTTCTGAGAAGGCTTTAGGGATTTGACCACTTTCTTGTTAATTGAAGACGTATCTTAGTCTACCTCTGAAAATACAGTGTTAAAACAGAGTGCTATAGAGCAGTTATGAGTAATTAAAAATATCAGCACCTCCTAAATCACTTAAACCCAAAACTCTAGCAAAGGGCACTGGAAGAGTTATTGTGTGGAATAACAGGAATCATCTGAAATGTACAAAAAAAGAGGCAAGCTACTGTGGCAAACTGCTACACTTGTTGGCAAATGCTTGCTGTGTTGGTATAAAAGGTCATTGCACCAGGCAGCCCACAATTTTACTGATCCCACAAGCAAGTCAGTATACGTAAAGCCGTGCCCAAAACCTCAGCCATTTCACTGAAGACCCAGGAAAGTAGAATAACAAAATAATCAATATAAAAGTCATAGATAGCAGCTCAAACTATGCAACCTGATGTTGACCTTACTCATGGGCATATATTCCCTCTTTGAGCTTGTATCAAAGGAAGATGAAACTCCAGATGGGGTGGGGAATTCTTAACTTGCCACTGGGTAACTCGTAAGACCTTCTCTCTTTTTTTTCCTTTTTCTATAAACAGCTAAACTTGTTTTGCTCACATGGGCGCATAATGGTTCCTGTAACAACTGTAATGGATACTCCTTCATTTCCAGCTAAGTGCGCACATGCACAAGACAGAGGTACAGGAGCACATCTTTCATGGCAACTTCCCAGCTACCCATGATTTCTTCCCACATCACCCCAATTTACTCCCAAACGGCATGAGAAGATGCACATACAAGCTTGCAGATGCATATGGCACTCCTCTCAGAGCATCATCGATCGACAGGCACCCAGTAAGGGCTCCCATGCTTTCAAGCAACCAGGCTACACGATGTGGTGAGGTGGGGCACAATACATCAGTGAAATGAAAACATGTTAATCCAGAAATTGAATAAGCCTAAGAACGACTGACACCTAACTGAAATAGTCCTGTTCTAAAATGCAAGCAGCAATAAAAGCCAGAAATCTTATCACATTAGTATCAAGTAACTAATACGCCTCCTCCCCAGCTCAACAGAAATTAAACTAGTGTCCTGACTGTCATAATATTTAAGTTAATCACAAAGGAAGTTTTCCCTGAAAAAGCTAACTTTCACAGACATAGAATCTTACCCAAAATCATCACATTGTATCTCAATTGTCCAACTCCACACAAGGCCTGTGGAGGTACGGGACATGTGCTTTATACAACCAGCAACAGACACGAGATCACTGCAGTATCTGCCCTATCAGTGGGCTGACTCCACAGCAGTAGCTATTCTATTTCTCTAGGATTGCCACCTCCACAGCTTTAATTTGGATGACACATTTGTGACTTTGGAACAAACAGACCATCTGCAAGATGAATTAACAAGTATGGTAAAGTCTGTATTTAATAAAAGCGTCTTTTCCAACTTCTCAATTGGACACCACCATGACATTAGCACTTTTTTGTTGTTTGCAAAGGGAGTGCAAGGCATCACACAGGAAATTATAGCATAGCAGGCCCTGAAATTTGGAAGTTCAGACACAAGATGGTGCAAAACAAAGATGTAAACAAGCTTTAGAAGCAAAGAGCAGCACTATTAGGTGCTCAATTTCCTGGAAACACTAATGAGCTGAAGGCAGCTGGCCAAGTATGTCCCACTTGGACGTCAGAAGTGATCACAGCAGAACACTGAAATCTGGGTATGATTCTAGAGTGTAAACCAGACTAAAACTGAGGGTGCCTCATACCTGCCTCTTCCCTTCGCCAGCACAGGGGAGTATCTGAGCCCATGAGAAGACTGGTCACAGATTTAAGCCAAGTGAAAATTAAACCTTATTTGAGGAATAGGTTAGCATGAATAAGGTAAACCCAGGACAAACCAAGAAAGGAATTAAGTGTGTGTGCATGTGTGTTTCTGTATGCACAAACCTACACGCATACAATCAACTCCAGTAATGCTTGTTTAGTGATTATTTTCTTTAAAAATGTTAGCTGCTGTTCTGTTCATGTAACTCTCAGTTATCAAAAAACGGCATCTGCTTAGTGACCGGTCATTCCCATATTACATAAACACCAAGGATCAGGCTTAGTCCTTAGCTCCATAAACACTGTAGTTTAACCCCAGTAGGCAGCTGAGCCCCCACGGCCGCCCACTCGCTCCTCCCCAGCAGGATGGAAGAGAGAATCAGAAGGGCAAAAGCGAGAAAATTCATAGGTTGAGACAAAGACAGTTTAATGGGTAAAGAAAAAGCTGCGTGCGCAAGCAAAGCAAAATAAGGAATTCATTCTCTGTTCCCCATGGGCAGGCGGGTGTTCAGCCATCTCCAGCAAAGCAGGGCTCCATCACGCATAACGGTTTCTTGGGAAGGCAAATGCCATCACTCCAAACGTCCCTCCTCTGCCTTTCTCCTTCCCCCAGCTGTTATTGCTGACACGAGGCCATACAATCTAGGACACCCCTTTGGTCAGCTGGGGTCAGCTGTCTGCGGTGGGTTGACCCTGGCTGGTCGCCAGGCGCCCACGGGGGAGAGAAAATATAACAAAAGGCACGTGGGTGGAGATAAGGGCCAGGAGATCACTCAGCAGTTACCATCATGGGCAAAACAGCCTCGACTGGCAGAAATCAGTTGAATTTATTACCAATCAAGTTGGAGCAGGACAATGAGAAATAAAATTAAATCTTAAAACACCTTTCCCCCACCCTTCCCT
>KL269126.1:0-10741 GCA_000699545.1 Podiceps cristatus | reverse complement strand
CCCCCCCGCCCCGGTCTATTTAAAGCTTCAGTAAGAAAGACTGTGGGTCTGTTTATATTCCAGCCTTGCAAGGTTATAAATATTTCCCTTGATTTTTTTTTTTTTTTTTGGGGGGGGCTGTCATTACTCAGTCTTTTCAGTGGTCTTCATAGTGGTCCCTGCCTAAGTTCACAACAGGATGAAACATGCAGTGGAAGGGCCAAAACAAAGGCAAGCAGATTTAAAAGGTCTCTTTTCAGATATATGGGGAGGTGAGACCTAGGCGTTTTACAGCATACTCCAGTAGCTATATTAAATAAGATTAGATCTGCTCTCGTGAAGCTGTTTTCTCACCAAGTTCAGTAGGAATTTTTGTAGTTTTGCCAGACTATGCTTAGAAAGTTCATTTCAATTTTATAAACAGCAATGATTTCAGATTAAATATTTATGCCTACAACAAAGAATCTAACTTCATTGGTGACACACAAGAGACTTTTTGCTTCCATGGCAAAACAGTAGAATAACTTAGATGAAATATTTGGGGGCTGGTTTATGTTTTCTGACATATTGAAATAAAACTAAAAATTCCTTAATTTTGAGTCTGCTAAACTTTAAGTTGGCTTCAGAATGATTTGCTGAGTCCGTTTGTTGGGTGAATTCATTAACAAACAGGCTTTAAATGCATTTTTTAAGTTTAGCTTTTTTGTGCGTAGCTGAATTTATTTATTTTTTAATTCTTTCTGAATTTAAGCCACCTTCAAAACCTGTATTTTTGAGTAAGTAAATTGTTCACCCTAGAAGTTCAGCTAGTTCTTTGTTAGCTGGTCTAATGCATTCACCATGGTGAGTTTTTGAATCACGGTCAGTACTTTTTGAAGAGTACTGGACCAAGCCCTAAGGTTTGAATGCATACCTGTACCTATTGTCTTTAAAGGTTCTTTTCTGGATGAGATTTGGTGTTACTACCATCAGACTCCACTGTGAAATGAAGCTATTACTGAACACAGAGTTCAATTGAGCATTTCTACAGATTTTCAATGTTACATTAGTATGAACGGAATTAAGCCAAAATTGGCTTTGCAGGGATCTGTCAGTTCTAAATAAAACTTGTAGCAGGAAAATTCCTATTGAATACTGCATCAATTGATAAGTCAATAAACTGAATTAGCAAGTATCTCAATATATAAAAAGGTCAATATCTCCTTGGTTCTTACCAGCTTCTCTTGGCAAGACACTCTTAAATGCCTTTAACCTTCACAATAGCTCTTACATTTTCCGTGATACAATGTATATGGGATGAACATATTTAAAATAGATAAGGTAAGATCTCAAGATTTGCTCTTACGATTGCCTTGTATGATGGGTAAGTAGGGAAGAAAGGACCAAAGTGGGCCACAAAGATAGATAAAATATGTTTGGGTAAAATTGTTAGCTTGAAAATTGACAGGGCTTTACTCAACTTACTCATTTAAGTAGGATCCAAGTTCAAGAAAATGATGAACAAATAATCTTTGCTCTCCAAGTTGACAGACTCTGACTCTTACGAATTCTATGAAGAGACACAAGTGGGACACCCAAGTTAGAACAGTGTGTTGTGGCAACCAGATCTCTTCACGGATGGTGCAGGAGGTCCAGGGATGACAGCCATGGACACCAGGGAGTTTGGATCACTAAGCATCATAGAATCATAGAATCATAGAATCATAGAATGTTTTGGGTTGGAAGGGACCGCTAGCGGTCATCTAGTCCAACCCCCCTGCAGTGAGCAGGGACACCACTACCTAGAACAGGTTGCTCAGAGCCCCGTCCAACCTGGTCTTGAATATTTCCAGGGATGGGGCATCCACCACCTCTCTGGGCAACCCGTTCCAGTGCTTCACCACCCTCATTGTAAAGAATTTCTTCCTTACATCTAATCTAAACCTACCCTGTTTTAGTTTAAATCCATTACCCCTTGTCCTGTCACCACTGTCCCTACTGAAAAGATTCTCCCCCTCTTTCCTATAGGCCCCCTTTATGTACTGGAAGGCTTAGATGACTTCAGTCTTAGATGACTTCTAATTGCTTAACTTCACCTCTGTATTTTGTAGTTACTGAACACCTCAGATACAACTACTTTAGGGACTCTCACCTTTGCTACCCATCTGTAAAAGAAATACAAATTATATTATTATAGACTCCTCTCCAAATATCAGCTAGGATAAAGCTGCCAAAACCCAGGTCTGATTGCCACTAGACTCTGGGTTCCTCCGGCTTGTATTTGGACAAGAAATCTGCAGACAATACCAAAACTTGAGTCACATTGCACGTCTATGTACCCCAGCATCCTTCTTTGATGATAACCAATGCTGGGGAAAGTATACAGAAGGGACAGATGTGTCATATATCCTCCAAGATCTCTCCAGCTTTCTGAATTTTGACTCAAGTATTTCCTGAACCATGATGTTTAAGTACTTCCAGTGGGTTCCTCTTGTATTATCCATAAACCTATATTGTGTGGAAATAGATTCAAAAGTCTGGAGACTGCATCTTTCTCTTCACTAGGCATCAGGAGCAGCTTGCAGGTCATTCACATAGACAATTACTTTAAAAGCACCTACCCAGACAACTCCCCCTGACACCAACCGCTATGTCCACAGTACCTGGAGCAGTGATCTGCTTCCCCCACACCTCCTGCACATGGAGCTGCCTTGAAGACAGCCTGCCTGAGAACACAACACATGCTTGGGGATATGGGACCTGTTGGGATGTTTGAGTTCATTGGGCTGCACAGGAAGCCTTCCAGCTTTGGTTTTCTTTGTTTTCTTGAGGCAGCCATTAACACACAAATCTAGAAATATCACTGAAAGCTAAGTTCCTACGTGCCTCATCCTAAATCAATCCTCTGCAAAGGATAGATCATTTTGCCTTTTGTATTTGCAGTACTATGGACAGATGTGATACTATCGATAAAGCACACAGCTATTATAGTGACAGGAGAAGACGGAATGGAAATCCTAGATCCAAAACCAAATAAAAAAGATACCAGCTTGAATCCAAACAATATTACAGATGCATTTATAGCACTAACTGATTTACCTCCTAAAGGAGGTAAACTATTTTACTATCTCATTTAGAGCTGATTTGAGAGTTTCTGCATAATTCTTTGTATGACACAAAGAAACCTCATGGTTCTCTGCAGCAGGAAATCCCTCTCATATTTTCTTTTTCTCACAGACTGGTTTGGTCTGGACTTGTGGTTCATCAGTGCTAGTGCTCCTGGAGTTAAAATGTTGACAGTTTATATTTCATTTTCCTGTTATCAAATAACATTTTATAAAGATGAACACAATTCCCTTGAGTCTGTCCCCCCAGTGTCTGGTTCCTTGCCTCTGCTTCATAAAATATTACAGTTTGGCCATTACAGCTGTCTCTTACTAGTCTATTTTTGTGCAGGTTATTTGGGGACATCCCCAAGTCTTTGCTTTCTGCAACCTGATTTAGCCCAAATTTCACCAGTGAAAATTCTTTTTTTTTTACACTTAGCAGCTTGTGACATAACTTACAATTTTCATCAAGCCTAATTGAGAAGGAAATGCAAAATAAGCCAGTTATCAAACTTCTTCCATATCTGAAGGTCTCCTGTTTCACAAAAAGAGAGTGTTTTAACATGCATAAGACTGAATTGGGAGACTTTGAAAGACTATCCAGACTAGCAGTGATTCCTAGCAGACAGATTATCTTACTATAGGACAGACAAAACTACACAGTTTTGTAAGTAATTTACAGATCACTCTGCTTTGGAAGGCTCTGAAGTCCTTTATGCCGGAGACTTTGAAGTATTCAACACTGAATATATTCAGTCAGTTTTATAGGAGCATGTTCAGAGTTGTCAAAATGTAAAGACCTTTCTCAAATCTACAGAAACAAACTAGATTGTGGGAAATAATAATTAAATATTGACTCAAACAAACATTTAATGTGAAATAACAAAACACTGGCTGTCAATATTTAATGCAAGGACATGTAGTTTTGGCTAATGTCAGCAAAACCATGAGAAGGCACTGAACTACTGAGGAAAATTCATTTAGCTAAATTTAGAACCCCCTCAAAATGACAGAAACTCCCATTAACTTCAATAGAGCCAAGATTTCATGCAGAGCTCCTAAATTTAGTACAGAACTCGAAACATTCGTAATTAGCAAAATGGGAGTTCTGAAATGGTGGGAATGGCTTTATTTATTTGCCCAGTAACTCTTATTCCACTGTAATTTAAACAATCATTCATTAGAGGCGTGGTTCATCTGTTTCCCAAGTTATTTTCTTAAATCTTGAGAAGATTTTTGAGGGAAGATTCCCCAAGTCTTATATTGCTGATGAGATTTTAGTGTGCTTCTCGAGTCAATAAATGGTAAGCTTCCTTCAAAAATCTGTTTTGATTTTCAAACAGCTGACAATAGTCTGTTCCCTGTGCCAAAGCAGAGAAAAAGACATGCATCCTTTGTCAGTGTGAGGAAAATGTAGATCTACATATTCATTCATTCATGTCTGGCTTCCACCCAAACACCAGAAGGGATTTCTTGTTTCCTCCATCAATTGAAATCGGAATGAGCTTGTATCTTCTTCCTCTTGAAAAGGCAGCTGATGGGCAAATGGTTTCGCAAAAGTAATGCTTGTGCATGCTCTGCAGCCAGCGTAATCTGTACGTCCACAAACTGTGAATTGTGCAAAACTGGATCTCTCAGCTGACCCTTTGCAGGCAGAACCGTTGGCTTTAATTAAGAAAGCACAAACACTAAGCCTGCTGACTGGTCTGTATGCAATTTCACCTTCTTTGGGGCTTTTTGTGGGGGAATGAATTCAGGCTGTGAATGGGTGAGTGAATCTTTGCATTTTCGAGGTCAAGCCAAGTCATGTCAAAGACTGACGAGGGAACTGTGGTAACTTCGATAAGCTTTTCCTGGACCTTACTAAGTTAACAAAATTTTGTTAGGAAATTTTGTGGCTCTAATAGCAAGTACCTAAAATGCCCTCCCACCTACTCTAAAGTTTATGCAGCTATGTAAGCTTCAAGGGACTGCTCAAATGAAGGGAAACTTGCTTACTTTGTAGATAGTGGTCTTTAATGGTAGATATACAGTCTTCACATATGGCTGCCAGCACTGCGTAAGTAGTGATTTCTATGAATTGTGTGTACACTTGCTGATCTTACCACTGGCTGGATGTGAGCTGAGCCGTTGGTGGCTGAACATGTAGGAAACACTCAAGATAACTTGCATCTCATATTCATACAAGTATCTAATCTTATTATTTGTCACCCATGAAAATATACAAAGAGAAGAACAAACTCACTAGTTTGAACCAAAAGTCTGCTCAGAGATCTGTGTCTTCAGCAGCACCCAGTAACAAAAATCTTGAAGAATATGTGTAAGAAACAGTCACGTTTGGCTGATGCTTCTCTTTGTATATCTTCCTGGCTATTACTCCTTAGTTTATTCTCCTTCCCTATCATAATTTCTCCATTTCCAGAAAAAAGCTGTTTAGAGATTTCTGGAGTAGAAAGTTGCCTCTAGACTACAGTATATTAATTCTCCAGCAATCTGTTGAGTTTCTGAGTGCACTGATATTTTGGCCTCCCCAACACCCTGCGGCAGATTCCACCATTCAGCTATGACACATGTAAAAGAAAACTTCTTTGTTTCTTCAGCGTGCTGCTTGATAACACCACCATTTTCTGAAAACTTGAAGCGCTTGAAAAAAGTACATCTCATACAGATTCTCTGTAACAAAGCAAGCATCTTTCCAGGGAGCTACTGATTGCCTACTGGCATACAATTTGAACAAGGTATATTGTACCAAATTCATCCTCTTTCTAATTTAATGCCTGGCTTCCTCTAGGATGCATCTAATTTGGGGATACTTGTGCTAGCAAAATAGAGAGATTCATACAGAACTGTCTCATCAGTAACTCACAGTTCCCTCCATCTCTGGTCTCCATGCCTGCCTACTTTGCCAGGGTGTTCAGAAGATGCTGAATGGTTGTTTCCTTTGCCATGGTAAGCTGAGAAGAAGAGGAGCCTCTAGCAAGGTCTGCCACATGCTGACTGGGAAAATGAGACTTTCAGAAGTTCCCTTTGTCCTTTGCTTGCCACCCACCCACCCCGCTTTCCAGAGCACAGCAAGCAATTCTTTTTTTGGGGGTAAAGTGATAAAGCAGGTTTTTGTCATTTTATCCTTCTCCATATGCTTCTTTTAGCAGAAAAATAATCCAGTAGCAGCAAGAAAGCTCTGTTTGCATGAGTGAGCTCCTTTTACCAGCCTGGCTGAAAGGACATTTCCCTTCTTCCCCAAATCTATTTGCCCAACTGCTTAAGAAAATTTATGTTCCTAAGCAGAAGTTGGCTAAGATTGTGGTCAGGGAGAGTCAAAAACCTTCAGTCTTTAACAATGTTAAAACTGGATAGCAAGTGGTTTAGTTTTCTAATTATAGTTTCTGTGCATTAAATTAAAAAAATGCATATTTTTGTTGCTGTTCCTGTTCTTTTCTAAAGAAACAAAGTTCCTTCATTCATCCTAAGACAGTTGCTCAAAACCAGATGGACAGTGTCACTAGTCACTTTTATCAATCTTAGTTTTGTGTTTGACAGCACATCCTGTATGAGCGTGTTGAATACCTGTGAAGGCAGGTGAGAAGTGCCATCACAACATATTGCTGTTCAAAGCCAGAGTCATAGTAAGACAGCAAGCACCTCAGGCAGAGTCTCAGTTTAATTTCCCAGCTAGGATGGATGCGTGGCCCTACACAGGCTGGACCTTTCAGCAGTGCCTTCCTTTTCAGGTGACTACAAAGAGTCAGATTTGATGGTAGCACCTCTGCTTTATCTAGCCATAGAAGCCTCCAACCCTCCTAGGATGCCTGGAGAGGGGCCAAGCTGGACATGATGTTTGATCCAGCTTTTCTTCTTCTACAAATTTTGAGTGGATGCCTTGTCCTTGTGGTTCATGGCTTCCTGCTGTGACAGGTCCAAGCACTCAGCTGGCTTTTTGACCTGTAAAAGAAAGGGGAACAGGTTTCTTAAGATTTTTGCAAGCCTTATATAACTTTTTCTGCAAGTGGTGTTTTCCTGGAGACACTGTAGTATTCACTGTGGTATGGAGAGCCAGAGGAATTTGATTGTTTTTTAAGAAACATCTGTCCGCCTGACCCAAGACCCAAGGACAACATCTCCCATAGTTCAAGGTTACCAGTGAGGCTCAGAAGTATCTTCTTGGGAAGTGACAAGCATGTTGCAAAATCCCCCACCAAGCTGAAAGGGCCACATTATTAATTGGCAATGGTCCCTAGCACATCCCGACCCCTGAATCGTCCACAGGTGTTATCTTTGGAAGTGCTCTTCCTGCAGGCCAAACCTGTGTTGAGCAGTTGCAGGGTGGAGAGGCCACAGGCTTTTTCTTTTTCACTTTTTTTTTTTTTTTTTTTTTTTAGCAGATTCCCCAAAAGTGGGTGATACAGTTCTGAAAGGAGTGGATAGAGGCACTGCTTAGCTATGAGTCCAGGAGCAAGTGATCTAGCCCTGCACATGGATGTGCAGGTCTAAATTCCAAAAGCTGATCTGCTTTGACTCAAAACTGGCAATATGTTTCAGACCTTGGACTTCTACCTGATGAAGTATCAGATACCTCTGCAAGTGCTGGCACTCCTGTCCTGTAGATAGGGGTAGAGTCATCACATGTTACAGCATCTTGTTACCTCTCCACGGTTACCATATACTTTGTCAACCTGCCAGTGTCCTACTGCAGAGCAGAGTATTTCATCAGGGGATGCACCTGGAATTCCCACCCCTATGAATGCAGAAGTCTGGGTGGAGCCTGGTGGACTAAGATACTCCTAAAATGAGTCACGTTTCTCCACATGAGTATTTACGTATCACAAGGGATTACATTGCAATGATGAGTGCCTCAGATATGCTTGTAAGGGTTAAAGATCCAATTGCAGCGGCAGGGAGGGGTGCGCACAGTCTCTAAAACTTAGCGCTGCTTGCTGCCTTTAAGGAAAGACAGGCACAAAGTCGCCCACTGCAGACCTGTGAACTTGGGTTACTTGGCGATCACTCGGTCTCTTGGTACATTTTGGAGCAACTGGAAGTCTTTCAGGACAAAGCATGTGATGAGGATAAGCATTCAGAAACACAGATGTGTACCCTACCTTCCTAAGACTCCAGCTGGCAAACTCAGCAGCTGCTGTTTTCCTCCCTCCTTACGCTCTTGTGAATCCAGCCAGTGATTTCGGCCTGTTTCCTGTGCCCAGAGGGCTGGCTGCACCGCTAGCCTCCACTGCAAAGACCTTTCAGCACATATGCTCCTTTGCAGACCAGGGACCGGCAAATTCCATGATTTACAGAATAATTCCTCCTTCCACTGTCAGACAGTGCCTTCAGTATGATGGGATATTTTATACACTTCCACTTGGGAAAAAAACAACCCCTACAGCTGTCTTTTTTTTTTTTTTTTTTCCTGGAAGATTTCTGGCAAAATGTCCTTTGAAGTCCTCAACACTCTCCAGGCCTGAGGAAAGCACATAAATGCAGTAGCCTTGTTCCTTTCCCTAGGAGTGGAAAATGTTCTGCTGCTGCCCATATATCACCCAGGAGCTCATTGCACTGTGGGGTATGCTTAGACCTTGCCAAGGATGAAGAGTAGATGAACAGATTAACTGCTTTGTTTGGTCCTTGCTGAGACTTTCGGAGAATGACTTCTCTCAAATACAATTTTTCATGCATAGTTTCTTTTTTCTTACTCATTATGACTGAAATGTTATAACAGAAATATTTTGAAGGTATTTGGACAGCCATGCTCTTCATGCGGAGCTGACAGTTTTACTGAGCCTGAACAGTGGAGATAAATTAGTTTCCCCAGCCATTAGTAGGAACTGTGTTTTGGATAAAACCTTAATTGGCTAATGTTTTCTTGAACATATGGGATTTTTTTCTGAGGATCTGGAAGATCCATTTCCAGTCTTTGCATAGCCAGACAGTTTCTCTTAAATTCCACTTTCTCCACACAACTTGTAACTTTCCAATTCGGAGGTTCTGCTGCTGACTTTGGCTGAGGTTACACTTGAAGGTCACTGGGAAACTGTGCCTCATGTGCATTGCAAATGCATACCTATTAGGTAGTGTTAACTAGTAATCATTATGTTAGTTCTTTTCTAGTTGTTTTGATGGCTGTATCTCACAGAATCACAGGAAGGTTGAGGTTGGCAGGGACCTCTGGAGGTCATCTGTCCCAAACCCCCCTGCTGAAGCATGGCCATCTAAAGCCAGTTGCCCATGACCATGTCCAGAAAACTTTTGAATATCTCCAAGGATGAAGACTCCACCACCTCTGTGGGCAACCTGTGCCAGCGCTTGGTCACCCTCACAGTAAACAAGTGTTTCCTGCTGTTCAGTGGGAACCTCCTGTGTTACAGTTTGTGCTCATTGCCTTTTGACTTCTTATTTGTTCCATCTGCAACTCAAACTGTCAAGCTCCTTATGTGAAGCCCCAGGGTGTCTTTGTCCTTCCTTTCTGAGAGATTGCCTTGAAATCCATCTCTCTCCTTAATCCACTCTCCTTGTGGTTGAAGCTTCTCCAAAGTTAATTCTGAAGATGAGAAGTTTGTGGATTCACAACTTCCATCACATTTAAGAGCTAATGTGTTATTATCATCTTGCAATAAGGAGATTGTTCTTCTAACACATATTTACACCTGAAATAGAGCTCAAAGAATACATTAGAACATGAGATCTCTTGACTAATATTCACTTTAAAAGTTGGAGTGGAAATAACAGCTGTGACTGTTCCTATTTAAGAAAAATCTTAATGCTGCTTGCCTTTGCATTTGATGCTCCAAGCAATAGATGTGCTTTTGTGCCTTGCTGATCCCCACTGTGCCTTGTTGAACCCCCTGCAGCTGCTGTGCACTGCTCAGGGTTTGCAGAAACTATGAGGAAAAGCAAGATCAGAAGACACTTAACATAAGGTCCATCTGTAGGGACAGAATTTCCAATTTATTTTCAATATTCAGACCTGAACCACGAGTTTGTGTACTTGTTTGTAAGGCAACCGTCTTTGAAAATTTCAAATCAGCACAAGTAAACATTTGGGGGATGTAACAGGTTAAATTATTCCTGTGCATGTTTTATTTTGTTCCCATTTAAAACCTAACATTATTCTTTTGCATTAGAACCATTATCAGATTTCTGGAGTTAATGAGCCAGAGAGACTAGAACACAGCAAATTTTCTTCCACTGAGTTGGAAAAATGTAGTCATTAAAAGAAAAGACATCACTTGTTATTCCATGGGTCTAAAAGGTTAGTTATTTATTTATCTATGGAGAAAAGTGAGGACAATGACAATGGTAGATAATTAGACCTGGTATTTGCCTGGCCAACCTAGTGGCCTTCTATGATGAAGCAACTAAATCAGTGGACAAGGGAAGAGCTACTGATGTCGTCTGTCTGGATTTCTGTAAGGCCTTTGACACAGTCCCGCACAACATCCTTCTTTCTAAATTAGAGAGATATGGATCTAATGGGTCGACTGTTCGGTGGGTGAGGAATTGGCTGGATGGTCACATCCAGAGGGTAGTGGTCAATGGACAAATGTCCAGATGGAGATCAGTGACGGGTGGTGTCCCTCAGGGGTCCATACTGGGACCAGTACTCTTTAACATCTTTATCAATGCCATAGACACAGGGATTGAGAGCACTCTCAGCAAGTTTGCAGGTGGCACCAAGCTGA
>JMFS01057648.1:0-21391 GCA_000699545.1 Podiceps cristatus | reverse complement strand
AGAGACATCATTCCCTTAGTCTATAGACCATGCCTGCAAAGTGTCTATTGAGTTCATTTAGTCCATGATTTTGGGCTCCATCTGTCATAATAGTCTCTTGGACAGGAGAGATGACGCAGAGTTTGCTCGGTCGGCAAAACAGGGCTGGGTCTTGGAGCAGTGGAGCAGGTGACAGCGGATGCAGTGGGATTGAAACTGGGCTTTGAAGTGTAACTGTAAAAATGTAGCTGTTGCATAATGCATATCTAAGTATGGTGCAAGATGATTGAAACAAGGAGTCTCATAATCTCTTAACAAAGGACAGTTTCAGATAAGACCAGGAATTTATGTCGAGAACCAGCTTAGAGAACCAGTTGGAGCCGACCCTGCGGTTTGGAGAAGAACAAAAGAACAACTGAGTCTGTGTAAGAATGAGGGGTTATGACAAAGAAGAGTCATCAGCCTTTATCCCCGCGACCCCTGATGACCACCACAAGGAGGCACTGTGCAAGCGCAATCTGGAAGAAATTGCAAAATAGACTTCCGGGAACTAATTTTAATATGAACTGGGGAAAGTGATGCATATGTATAGGCCTATTAGGAAACATCATGAATATGTAAATATCCTGCTGCATATAACTAAGGGAAATTACCATGTTGGGTGCTCACGGCTTTGGTGGGACTACCCCCTGTGTTGCCCAGCTCTGAATAAACATACCTACAGTCTTACAGATTGTGGAGTCTGCTTTCCGTATGACAGGAGGATGGTGTGTGGTGTTGGACTGTTTCAGAAATGAGTCCCGTTGTCTGACTCAATTCTTTCTGGAGTGCCATGCCGCCGTAAGACTTGCTTCTCAAGGCTCAGGTGGTGTCATGGGACACAGGATATGTTTCCAGCCATCTGGTGGTTGCTTCCACCATTGTAAGCACATAGTGCTTGCCTTGGCGGGTCTGTGGGAGTGTGATGTAATCGGTCTGCCAGGTCCCAAATATTTATATTTATATTTCAGCCATTGTCCTCCATACCAAAGAGACTTTGACTGCTTGGCTTGCTTGATTGCAGTGCATGTTTCACACTCATGGATAACCTGTGCGATAGTGTCCATCGTCATGTCCACCTCTTGATCACAAACTCATTTATATGTTGCATCTCTTCCTTGACAGCCTGAGGTGTCATGGGACCATTGAGTTAGGAATAATTCACTTTTATGTTGCCAGTCCAGATACACCTGTGTCACTTCAGTCCTAGCAGCCCGATCCACCTGATGGTTGTTTTGATGTTCCTCAGTGGCTCAACTCTTAGGTACATGGGCATCTACATGATGCACTTCTATAACCATCTTCTCTGGCTGGGCAGCAATATCTTGCCACAATTTGGCAGCCCAGATGGGTTTGCCTCTGCGCTGCCAGTTGCTCTGCTTCCATTGCTGCAGCCACCCCCACAGGGCATTTGCCACCATCCATGAGTCAGTACAGAGATGGAGCACTGGTCATTTTTCTCATGCAGTAACATATAGACATGGAGCACTGGCCACCTTTCTCATTCAGCAATATCTAAAGGCAGCTGGATGGTGACTTATCATGTAGGACTCCACACAGCACCTTTCCACCTCAATGGTTTCCCACAATATGACAGGACCCATCAGTGAACAGGACATATCACTTCTCATCTTCTGTCAGTTCAATGTATGGTGGTGCCTCTTCAGCACGTCACCTCTTCCTCTGGTGACACTGTGAAATCGTTGCCTTCTGGACAGTCCATGATCACTTCAAAGAATCCTGGGGGACTCAGGTTTCCTATTCGAGCTTAGAGGCAAGTTCACTGTCCCACTTCCTCATGTTCCCCTCCCCCAGTCATGCAGGAAGAACCAGAGTGCTCCACACAGCGTGTGCTTGGAGCTCCCTTTCCTTCTGACTGAAGCAGGAAAGGACTGATTTCTTGGGGCACCCTTGATAGCCAAGGCACTGCCTGTAGGTAGAGAGGTTTTCTTCAAAGTTTTGGAGCCAAGAAGACACTCTCTCCACAGTTGGTGTTTCAATATCTGTGCAGTACATTTGTGCCGAGCTACCAGAATATGACGCTGGGGCACTTTGTATCACCTTCCCCTGCATCACCCATGTACAGAAGACATCCTCTGGATCTTTGGAGACCTCATCATTGTCTAGATCACTGTAGATGACCTCCAGTGCAGCTAATATTCTCAGCTACTGGATGCCTTCATCTGCAGTAGTCCACCTTCTTGGGGAGTTCACAAGATCTTCCCTGAATGTATATCTTGACCTCACACTTCAGAGGACCCCTCTCCAGAGACTGCAAATTAATACTTCTTTTCCAATTCCTCTCTCAATTCCCTAGTTTCTAGCAGGGGATCCCAGCTGTTTGGCTTCCTGACCTTCAAATTGCTGTCTGTTGGCCCCTTTATCTGTCCCAGTTCAGGCTGGGATAGGGTTAATTTTCACCAGGAGCTGGCCAGGAGGCTATTCTTGCCATGTGACCTCTATGCTCCTTTTATAGAAGAAGACACGGAATGGGGAATCACTGCTCAGGAGCAGCTGGGTCGGGATGTGAGCGACCCATGCTGTGAAATACATGTTAAGTGCACTCTGTTATTGTTATTGTTGGGGTTTGTTTGCTTATTTACTTCCCCTTTGCTGTCCTGTTAAACTGCTGTTGTTCCAACCCACCAGTTTTGCCTCTCTTCTCCCAATTCTCTCCCCCATCCTACCAGAAGGGGCAAGGGAGGGAGCAGACATGTGGTGCCCAGTCTCTTGCTGGGGCTAAATCACAACACTGGCTTTGCTGTAAAATGAAGTAAGGTCAAAGGACCTGCACAGGAGATCCATTTCCTAGGAATGAAATGGTAAGATGGACACCGTAAGATCCCAGTAGATGTGATTAACAAAATAACAGCTATGTTGCCTCCAACTAACCAAAAAGTATACCCAAGCTTTCTTAGGTGGTGTGGGTTTCTGGAGAATGCATATTCCAAATTACAGTTTCATTGAAAGCCCTCTCTTATCAGTTGAAGCGAAAGGAGAATGATGGGACCCTGAGCAACACCAAGCCTTTGTACAAATTAAACAGGAGATAGTTCATGGAGTGTACCTAGGACAAGTCCAGGCAGGGCAGGAGTTAAAAAATGTGCTCTACACTGCAGTCAGGGAGAATGGCCCTACCTGAAGCCTCTGGCAGAAAGTACCAGGAGAGACTCGAGGATGACCCCTGGGGTTTTGCAGCCAGGAGCATAGGGGTCTGGGGCCCACTACACTCCAACTGAAAAAGAGATGTTGGCAGCATATGAAGGGGTTTGAGCTGCATTGGAGGTGGTTGGTACTGAAGCACATCTCCTCCTGGCACCTCGACTGCCAGTGCAGGGCTGGATGTCCAAAGGGAGTCTCATCTACACATCATGCAACTGATGCCACATGGAGTAATTTCCACTGGATATTTTCAACTCTTAAAATTGTTTAACAGTAATGAAAAAGAGTGAAGAAGTGTTTTTGGAATGAAATCTGCAAGAAAGACTGTATAAAATTCTAATGTATTAATTTCTTTTTTCTTTCACTGCCATCCTCTGCCTTTTGCTGGAAATTCAGCATCTCGCATTTAATAATGACGAGTTCCAACAAATATCTTAAAACAGACAGATTATTAATCTAGCTAAACATCAGTGCATAACTCCATTGTGGTCCTACTTACATTTATTTGTTGAATACATTGACACAATGACATCCAAGCATTGTTTCCCGTATCAAAGTACAATCATAAGAGACATTCTACAAAAAACATTAAGAGTACAAATGATGAAATTAACAATTACTAAGAAAGGTCCTTTCAAGAGTTCAAGCAATATATAGCAGAGGGTCTGCTATATCCCCACAACTGATTGTCTGTCCAATAGCATTTGTAGGATCAGCATCTAAAAATAGTCTTTTTACCGTGGCATTTATTATTGCTTTTGATACCACACTGAGAGTCAAGCCGTATTTTGTGTCCTTGAAATATTTTCGTTGAAGAGCAAATCAGTACATAAATAAAAAAGTTCAAAACAGGGCTGAAGCATTATACTCTTCTCATTTAAAAAAAAAAAAAAAAAAAAGGCAAAACCAAAACCACAAAGGTGTCTAATTCTCCCCAACTAAATACAGAGTCATTTTCCACAATTATTCTGCTGACCCAAAACTTTAAGACATACTAGAGAGCTTGTACATGTGACTTTTTAAATGCTAATTGTATATTTGGTGCACTTTGTATCTTAGTGGCACTAGTGGCATTTATCTGTATTATAATGAGATTCCAGTTGTGGTAAATATGCAGCTCCCAAAGATGCTAAGAAAATAATTGCGTGAACTGCCCCATCTTATTAATATAAAAATTTTTATGCTTTTTAAGGAGATAATTTTTAGTTAAGCATTGAATCTGACAGATCAAGTTGCTTTATGAATCCTTAAAATATATTTACTCATTTGATCATTCATGGTGTGCAACACACACTATTCATTCACAACAGAAAATGCTTACATTTGTCTTCATTCTATTACTATGACTGACTGTATTTCTCTACTTTCCAATATCTGAGCTTTGTACTATAAGTTAATGAGGTTTTTTAAAAAAATATCTTGACCTCTCAATAAAATAAAGCCATTGCATCAGCATCCAGTTCTACAGCATGACAGAGAAATGCTGAATATATTTGCACTTGAGATGTTATCAGTCTGTTGATAAAAAAGAAAGGAACATTCAAGAGATTTTCTTGTTTTTGAGTTTCTAATAGAAGATACATTTTCACATCACTTTTCAGAAAGCAGCACTCAAATATTGCAGCAGAGTTTGCCATCTGCTCACACTTTGCCTACTGTTCTGTTTGCAAAATGTTCAACATTTGTTTTCAGACAGAAAGACTCAAGGTAGCTTAAAAAAAAAAAAAAAAAAAAAAAGAAGAAAGAAGAAGTGACTCAAAGTAGCTAAAGTAGCTAATATCATGCTCAAATAAATATTAATCAGACCATGATACATGATTCTACAGAACTATTAGGCATTTCCACGAAATGCCCTCATTTTTAAATAGAAATTCAGTTTAGATCTTACGCTGATATTGTAAATACTTGTTGTCATGCAGAATATTCTTAAACAGGTCAGAAACTGGCCTCTCTTCCTCCCCTTAGTTTATCAGTGGAAGTGTCTCATAGAGATTTTCCTCTTTGCCTTGACAATGAGTACATTCTGCGGCCTGTTAGAGTCACATGACATCTGTAGTTTACATATGTATTAGTTAGATTATGATTAAAATTATTTTGACTTAAATTCAAATATAAGCATATTGAAGCAGTGTAACCAGCAACAGTATAGAAGTATTTCATAATTCTCTAATGACAGAGCCAAACACACCATATACATGTTTCACATACATGAGTAAGATGACCACCAAAGTTGCAACATAGATGGATGTAGGTGCACATAGAAGTCATCAAAATAACAAATTGCCAGGGCAAGGACAAGATAAGCATAAGAGACTGAAAAAACCAGGACATTATGCTGAATGTACAGGAAGGATGACTGACAAAAGCAAAACCAAGTAACAGGAGCAGAAGAGATACCTTTTTGTGAGGGATGTAATAGCATAAAGCTGTCAGGCATAAGCAAGGAAAATGAGAAAAGGAAGACTGTTTCAGTTGATATTTCTCAAAAAACAGTTTGATTATTTTCAGGTTTTTTTTAAGCATCCTCATGATTTCTAATTCCTTAATTGGGAAGATTTCTTGGGACTGGTAAATATTGTTAGGAAACAAAGCCCATCTGGAGTTGAATTTGATAGGGGATGTCAAGGGCAATATGGCAACATGAAAGGCTTTTACATGAGCAGCAAGGGAAGGCCAGGGGAAATGTGCAGCCCTTCTGGGACTGAGGCCCTGGTAATGAAAGACATGGGCAAGGCCAAGCTACTCAGTACTGCCTTCTCCTCATTCCTCTGAAGGTGGGTATCCTTCAGAAATCCAAGGCCTCTGAGCCCAGAGGAAAAGTCTGTAGAAATGTAGAAATTCTCCTAGCTGGAGAAGAATCAGGTCAGAGAACACCAACACACTGACCATAAATACCTAGGGCCTCATTGAGTGCACCCACAAGTGCTGAGAACTGGCTGATGTTACTTTGAGGCCACTCTCAATTATCTTTGAATGCACATGGTGATCAAGGGAGGCACCTGAGGACCGGAAGAAAGCAAATGTTACTCCTGTCTTCAAGAAGGGCAAGAAGGAGGTCTAGGGAACTAGAAGCCAGACAGCTTCATGAGTGGCATACTAAGCAATGGAGCAACTTACCCTGGAAACCATTTAGAAATATATAAGGGACAAGGTGTTTAGGAGCATTCAGCATAGATTTACAAAGGGGAAATTGTACTTAAGCAATCTGACAGCATTCTAACTGAATATGACTGACTCTTTGGATGAGGGGAGAGCAGTGAATGTTGTTTCTTAACTTTACCAATACTTTTGACACTTTCTCCCATGACATTCTCATAGAAGAGCTAATGAAGTACAGGTTAGATAAGAGTTAGATACTAAGGTGAATTGAAAACTGGCTGAACTGCTGCTAGTCTTTGTGATTAGCAGCACAAAGACACTAGTGGTTATCTCATCAGTCAAAACTGGATTATATACTATTTAACCCCTTCATTAATGAACTGGATGATGAGTGTACCCTCGACAAGTTTGCATGTGATACAAAACTAGGGGTTATGATAGGTGAGTGTGCTGCTATTCAGAGATACCTCAATAGGCTGGGGAAATGGGCAGACAGGAAACTCATGAAGTTTAATAAAGGGAAATGCAAAGTCCTGTCCCTGGGGAGAAATAACCTCATGTATCAGTTGACAGCTGGCTGGAAAGACAGAACCCCAGCTCAAACTTCTGTAAATTTCTCACTTCTCTGCAAACTGAAATTTAGATGACTACTGTGTTTCAAACTCCTTTAATTTGTTCTGGCAAGAAAAATGTTGAGAGACATATAAGGCTCAGCACCAAGTCAGCCAAAGAAAGACCTTTCAGTAAATAAACCCACAAAAATATAGACCTCAGTTCCATAATTCACTCTGAACAGACACAATAGTGCATCAGCATGGGACTATCATTAAAATGAGGCACAGGTTCAGAAAAAATAAAAGATTAAAAAATGGCAAAGTTATGGCTGTTATTACACAAGTCACACTCACATGAATAGATTCTAAAAATGCCAGATTTGTCCATTCCTACAGTTCAGCACATTTCAAAATAAGGTGGCACTCCACCATTGATCTATGTGTTAGAAAACTGAGCCAAAAATATAAAGTCAGTTAACCAGAGGAAGATTTAATTTGACCCTGACCAAAAGTGCATTTGCTTATACTGATAGTGTGCTGTGTTTTCTTCTTTCATGAGAGTTGATACTATATGCATCCACCAGTACTTAAAGTTGAAATTAAACTCTCAGAAGACTGGTCAGGTTTCTTTTCTCCCTCTTGTACAGCACACATTGGATGTGTCATGATAAGAATTGAAAAAGTTTTATTTTCTTTAGAGACAATAAGGGAGGTTCAAAAGCCTCTTTTGACACTCAGGCAAGGGACAACGGTTACTTGCCCTTCAGATCTCTTAACCTGCTATACCAGAATACTTAATTATATCCTCAACATTTGTGTCTTCCACTAATACAATGGATTTCTCTTTATTGGGACAATTCTTTCATCTTTTATTCTCATCTCGACTTGATCAATGCTTAGCGTATTTTTTTGCATTTAAAAATCTTCATATACTCTCTAGTCTAGCATATATGTAAGTTTTTAAAGCTATATGAAAATATATTCAGTCCTATGTTTCAACATGTACAATCCTTATTTGTAATAAACACTTTTTGCTTCCTTGTTTCTTGCAAAAAGTTCCAGTGGAAGAAAAAGTTTGGCTGAGTATTTTTTCCTGCAGAGGTATAATGTTTCCAACATCCACTGATTTAACCTGTTGTACAAGTGACAGGTGCAAAGAAATTGGGGAAAGACGTGCAATGGTTAAGTTAATAAGGCTGAAGAAACAGTATGTTATTTCTGGCATATAAGGTCTATAAGGCATAGAACAAAGACTTTTTAGTATGTAAGAAATGCTCTAAAGTATTTACAGAAAGTATTAGCAATCATATGCAAGGCTAGTGAGAGCCATTCCTTTGGTTTGTGACTAGGGTAATGTAACAGAAAGCTTCATTGAATATCCTTTCACAGTTTTCATTTCTTAATAAAATAATCTTTTCCAGATGCACATTTGATCATAGTAATTATTCCCCCTCGGTGCTCATCCAGAGACTTCCCAAATCTTGCCATTTTTCTTTCTACAACACTTCAAAAGCTTCCCTTCTGTTTTGAAAAGATCTTCTACATTTATTGACAATATAGGCTGATTACCTTCCCAATTATTTTTAAAGTATTTCTTCTTCTTTAACATTGTCACTCAAAGCCACTCAAAATTTAACTCTGAAAATGGTATTTTTTACTCAAATAATCTCATATAATTCTAAGTTCCTAAAAATGAACAGAGGACAACAAATCCTTTCTAGCTAACTACTAAAAATCAAGACATCTTTGAATTATTCTCCAGCTCATGCATATGCAAGGAAAACATTGGATGTAACACTGACTGGATATGAAGCTCTGAAGAAATTAGGCTGCAGCACAACTGTTTCACAAGGAGGGGAAAAAGTGTGATTTTAAGAAATGCTTATTTCCATTATTTCCATTCTCATAGGACACGTATAAAACATACTGCAGTGCAGTACCTGCTTTAGATCTGTGCAATAAAAATAACAAATGAACAGCACAATGTACGGTGAAACTATTATGTTATCATGAAATCTTTGAAAATATGCACATAACTAGCACAAATAACATTTTGTCTTCTATAACATACATGTACATGCATATTTATCAAAATTTGCAAGGATTTCCCCCCCCCCCATACCACCCATCAGATTTATACAAAATAGTACCTTATTATCAATTTAGGTTTATTCCTAATGAAGAATACTTCAAAGCCACAGTCCCAACTGAATGCTTTTTTAAAAAATGGGAAATCACACATTTTGCTTAACCACAGCATCCTACATTGCATCTGCACTGAATGACTGCTCAGTCCATAAAGAAGACCATCAAAATATCAACTCCGCACTGCATGGGAGAATGAGTCCAAATCTAAAGTGTTGTCAGAGAAACTTCTACCACTACAATTTCCATACTTGCTTGTACTGAATGGCAGTTAAAATATTCTTTAATTAGTTCCTGTAAGTAGATGGCAAACTTGCATTTCTTGGCAAAAGTGGAACAGCCAAAGTCATATAAAGCAGATATGTCAAGTAAAACGTGAGTTCCTCTTACTGGCCATGAAACAGAAAAGATTTGTGCTGAAGGTAGTGAGATTTGTTCATACCCTGACAGAAGAATAAGGCTGAAGAATGGATTTTTTAAACTATGAATTGCAAAGTAATTAAATTTACAAGTAAAATGTATAGCTTACAAATGTCTGTTAGAGAAAAACAAACAAACAAATAAACAAACAAGACACACCATTTACAAAATCCAAATCAAACCTGGAGTCGCTGGATTTAAAGTATACTGTTTAAAGTAACAGTAAACTTAGATGGCTTTAATATTTAATCACCACCTATAGACCAACCTAATGGGAAATAAAACTATCCCCTTGAAAGCAAAAAGAGAATTGAATAACAAAGGCACTTGGTATACCCTTTCCTTATCCAAAAGTAAGAAAAGAGGTTAATTTCAAGATACTTTATTGGAAGCTCATGTAACAACTGAGAAAGACAAAGCCTGAAAATTATGATGGCAATGAATTCTTGAAATTTTAATTTTTTCTTAGCAATATTTTCAAAGCTCTTAAGAAATATCAGAAAGCTATTTTCATTTAATGTCTACAGTTCATATGCACATTTATTAGGTAGTAAATTTTTGATCATTAAGAAAAATATGGACTTATATAATAGCAGATAATGGGTGAAATAACAAATCCAAAGGTATTTGAAAAGAAGAATTAACAGCAATGGCCCTCTCGCACATATCAAGGACATATATGTGACATAATATGTAGTATTGCTACATAATTGAAAACTATAGTCAAGTAATGTTTTTACAAAGTAGTAACTTCTTCAGTTGATGCTACTCATGATGCTATGTAGTAAAGTTTCATTATCATTTCCATTCTGATATCTTGACTCTTTTTGCTGTTCCTAACAGTTCCACTGGGCACTTTTATTCAGTTGAAAATTTATACTCATGCTTAACAGTAAGACAGTACTGAAATTCCACTTTTTTTTTTCAATAGAAATTCAGAATTTCTTAAAGTATAGCATGTAACTGAAAGTCTGATTAAAAAAGGACAGACTTTATCTGCTTTGGTGAACTAAAAATCCCACTCTTATTAAAACAAAAGAAAACACATGCAAGGGATCAAGTCCTATTTGCAAAATCATTTTGAGAGTAAGTAGTTTTCTATCACCTTATATCTTCCTTCAGTGGCAACTATATGTGTAGTTGAGTCTTTTATATAAACTGAAGGTCTTATTTCATTAAATATTTCAATGTGCACCATCTTCAAGTTTACTTAATAAAATTCCCCAGTCATGCATACAGCAAGCCTTTCATTTAAATGCATCCATTCTGGAGGCTTTGAGAAGAAGTGAATGTAATTTGTGTAAGGAGGAACACATGCCAGACTGAAAACATCTTTTAACTGGCAACAGCCAAACCTTGTGAAACTTCATTCAAAATCTTTTATTTGCAGAATGAGTCCAGCAGTGTTGTAATGGAAATGGAAAGTCATTGCTGGGAAGCCTTGAGGGCAGGCTGCTCCAGGTTGCAATGTCTCATAAACCGTATAAAATGCTAAGTGATATCTACCTGTACAAGGTCTTTAAATCTATTATATTTCTATTGACATTTTGTTATGTAAAACAATAAACTGTCTCAAAGTCAGATGGAATTATATGTACATTTCATTTTCAGCCAGGTTAAATGATCTGAGGTGACAACATTGTCAAAAACATAAAACAAATTTGTGATCAAAAAACACATTTTAAAAAAACCCCAAACCAAGAAAGCACCCCATTCTCAGTCAAAGGAAAAGTCAACACACAACAAAAATGACTGCCTTTAGATTTTAATATACTTTAGCAAAAAGAAGTAGGTGGAGGGAATCCATATAGAAATGCAAATGCACAATAGTTTTACTGAAAAAATCAAAATATTGCAATAAATTCATGATTGAAATATATATTCAACAAACAGTGAAAAATAATAACACAACAGTCAACCCACACAGGACTGTTGTATACACTTTTTGATTCAAAAATATGATAATCTCCAGCATATTACAAATTAAGTTGAGAATAAAATCCAAAATTTTATTGAAAAAAAACCAAACACAACATTCTGTAATTATTAGGAAATAATAATTGCAGATAATACAATAAAACAGAATAAAAAACAATGCAGATAATCAGAAAACAAAACTAAAATGTTAAAAGAATAGACGTCTCTTAGATTATGTTGCCACATCTCTCTGAGAGCATAGAAATTCTCAGAGATCTCAGAAAGCTTCTCATAAGCTCATTTTAAATCCTTAAGAAAGTTTTCTAATGCAGTCTTATAACATCCAGATTGTCTTCGGTGTACTATTTTATGGTAATTCTGTTTAGTGACATGTTGTATTCCCTAAATTTTTCCTGTTTCTTGCTAGTTTCAAGGCTACCTAGGTCTCACACAAAAAAACACAAACAAACAAAAAAACACAAACAAACAAAAACCAACAAAAAAAAAAAACCCAAGCTTTGATGATAATATAACATACAGGAAGAAAGAAGCAGGAGTTTCTACAATACAAGTGAAATTGAGTATAATTGCCAATATCAGATAAAGATGAATGTTCATGACAGCAAAAGGCAGGAAGCATAGCAGAGTAAGGAAAACAAAAGAAAATAAAGAGGGGAGAAACAGGTAGCATAATGCATTTTACTGAGAGGGGACAATTAGGTAACAAGAAAATTACAGTATTAGCAAGGGATGGGGTTTCAACATTTGAGGATTAGAACTATTATGCAAGAAGAGAATCTGTGACTGACGGTAAGAATGGGATGCTCTACAAGGAAAAATGAGCTGGGTGACAGCAAGGCAGCTGCAGCTGCATCATCTTCACTGACAAGGAATGGAGTCACTGAACCAGAGTGAGAAAAGCAGAGTGGCTTTGTTGACAGTATTTGGAGTCTCCTGACAGCCTAGCGATCACCAGACAAGTCTGTACTGACCAAGAAGGGCTAAGGTCACGCCAGGAAGTTAAACCAGGGCAAGGGCCAGGGAGGTAGAGGCAACAGTACAGCTCAGATAAAGTCCACGGGCAAAAGCCTGAGCTTAAATGTAACTACCAAGAAAGTGGGAGACATCCTAATGAAGCTTCTCATGGTTCTTTCTCACATGACTTCCATGAGAAGTCTGATCTGAGCCCAGTGACTTTCAACACTTCAGAGCTATCCAGAGCTACACCCCCAGAGAGGAGGTAGAGCCTGTTGGTGAACCAGACTTTGCATTCTTTCCCTTCACTGCTCTAATGATCACATAAATGACTCAGGACTTCAAACAGGCAGATGTACACTTTTTTGCCCTTGTCCTCTCCCTTTTTCACTTTCCATGGAAAACCACTTCACAATGGCCAAGGGTTAATACATGCCCCCAGTCACTATTTTAGCTTCTATTTAATAGACTTCAATAACAGCTTATATATATAATTGGATTTATTTTCTTTTCTCACAAACTCTTGTTGAATTTCTGTTGCAAATATTGTTCAATGACTAAAGCCTTCATTGTGAAGGGTGCGTGAATAGATGAATAGTTAATATTTAGTGTCTTAAAAGCTGTCCTGATTTAACCCCAGTAGGCAGCTAAGCACCCCACAGATGCTCACTTACTCTCTCCCAGTGGGATGGGAAAGAGAATCAGAAGGGTTAATGTGAAAAAACCTGTGGGTTGAGATAAAACCAGTTTAGCGAATAAACCAAAAGCTTCATGCACAAGCAAAGCAAAAGCTTCACGCACAAGCAAAGCAAAACAAGGAATCCATTCACTGCTTCCCATCAGCAGGCAGGTGCTCAGCCATCTCCAGGAAAGCAGGGAACCTTCACACTTAGTGGTTGTTTGGGAAGACAAACATCATAGCTCTGAATGTCCCCCTCTTCCTTCTTCTTCCCTCAGCTTTTATTGCTGAGTATAACATGTGATATGGAATAACCCTTTGGCCAGTTGGGGTCAGCTGTTGCAGCTGTGCCCCCTCCCAGCTTCTTGTGCACCCCCAGCCTCCTTGCTGGTGGGATGGTGTGAGAAGCAGAAATGGCCTTGGCCTTGTGTCAGCCCTGCTCAGCAATAACCTCTTGTTACTACCATCTGAAAGAAAAATAACTCTGATTTTAAGACAGCCACCCAAAACCAAGATGATGCCTGAAAGTTGCTAGTTGCTAATAACAAGTGTCATTTGCTATCATCTAGTAAACAGATCAAGAAAATTATCTTGATGTTCAATGCCAAGAGAAATTATTTTTGATACCTCTGTTTGAGAGAGGCATTTTGACTGAAGTTTATTTCTAATTTAAAACACGTTCACGGTATGTTTTTTGGCACTCTTTATAAGAATTTTTAATGAGCATTTTAAAAGAAATTATAAAGAGCTACACGTTCAAAAGAAAAAAAAACACTTTTATGAAGTTATTTACAAGTTTGTTATTTAGATACATATTCAGTAAGCTCCATGATTTTTTTTCATGCATAAGTATATTTTAATATGGTTTACATTGAGGTCATAAAGTATATTTTAATATGATTTAGAGTGAGGTCATATAGAGCTACTTTGCTGTAGAACTTGTAAGAGACAAGTAATCCATCTTGAGAATAAAGTTTATAAAGTGGTTTTTAAAGTTTTAAAGTATTTGTAACTATAGTTTTTTATGCTCATATCTTCTAACTTCATGTAGAAATCACTGTTGCTGTCAGTTGCCTAGAAATGAATTTGTCAATAGAAGAAATAGTCAATTACCTATATCATTTCACAAGACTACCGCTAAAATAGCCACCTACATTTTCCCCCACCCAACCTCCATTTTGAGATGCCTGATCAACAATTGACTAGTCATCATTTAAGCTAACTTTTTTGACTTTTCATAATTACTACTGTGGAATGACTTTTGGTCACTTCTTTTAAAGATGGAGCCAAAACATATCTTTATGGTAAAAGGTCAAGATAGTTTGATACCTAAATCTGTTGTGTGACAATGGTTTCTAAAAAAAAAAAATTATTTTGGTTTTGTATGCTGACTGTTCAAAAAAAGTAAACAGTCTTACAATTTACCAGTATGAATAGTGTTGGAATGAAAAGCTACATGTTTAACTGTTAGCTGTTATTATTCTTACTACTTGAATATTTACTTTGTGAAAATATTTCTTTATTTTCAGTTACTTAAATCATCTTTAAGCATGTATTGCTGTCATGCCTGAGTCATCTTTGTTTCAAGATATTTTTCCAATGACACATCTTTGAGAATTTCCTTTTCTGAGTGACACTGTTATTTTTAGAAAACAAGTCTAATATCCTGGTTTTGTAGTAGGTTGGCTAGAAAAACTAGTACTACCAAATACTGATTTGTGTGACAAAACAAATCTATGAACTAATATAGAAAGAATTTGAAGTACTTTCTTAATGCTTTGCTTATAGGGCCTGCCGAAATGCACTGATTTTATTTCACCCCTAGAATACATCTCTAGCCAGTCCTTAAAAAACTTGTAAGTATACTTAAGCAACATAGAGTAAGTAAACAGAGTAAAATCTACTCAGTGAATGGGACCATTAACTGTGCTCAAAACCCAAAGCCTCCTGTAGCCAAAGCAGAGGCCTGTAACTCCCACAAATTACAAGTATTCTACAACAGTTTAACTCACAATAGATAATGTGACTGTATTGCCAGCCAGTTTTACCTATGTAAGCACAGTGAACACCAAGGGGACAAAAACAGGCATAGCTGCATGTAGGAGACATCCAAATAACTAAAGTTGCCAGACAATGACAGGGTAAGCACAAGGGACCCTCACAGGCACAACACCCTCCCAAACACACAGAAGGAAGACTGGCAAGACAAAAGAAAACAAGAAGTATTAAGAGTAGAGTGGACTCCTGTTTTGGTGAGGGAGGAAATAACATAATACCACCAGACGTAAGGAAGGAAAGAAAAGTCTACTTGGGCTCCAACTTCTCTCATCAACATGCTCTTCAGCAAAGCACCTTGACTGCTGTGACTGAGAGCCAATATGGACCACAGTCATCAATGCTAACATGACATTAATTTTGTGGTATTGTAGGCTCGTAGATATTGAATATCAGTGTTAAAAAAGAAACCATCTTGAAAGGGTTGAATCATTGACAATCCCTGTGATACATAAAAGTTTTATTTGAATTCTTTTGCTTTATTTGTATCTTTGCTCTCCTGTGTGTTTTAGTTATTCGCTGAGCAGAGTGGATGATAGGATATTTTGAAAAGTAACTTCTTGTCTGACAAGATTAAGCAAACTTTGAAGAAGCTCATTAGACTTCTTGAGTAAACCACTGAAAACAGAAACTCAGGGCATTTGTGCTGAGATAAGTACTAAAGAACTAATTTAAGCTAATGATCGAAAGACTGATAAGCCAATTCAACAGCAGACCACATGAGGAAGACTATGGACGACTATGTAAACTAATTTCTGGAACTCATCACATGCCCCTTCCAAGAAATCTAATGAATATGTATAATTTTTCTGTATATGAGCTTGTCACCTAAATCAGGGATAAACCTTCTAACACCAATGTAGTGTTAAAAGGCAGGCATTCTTTATTCACAGCGTCAGATGCACGGGGGATCGCTCCACCTAATGTGCATGCCTGGTACCTGTTTCAGTCAGGTTATATAGATCAAATACATGCATATTTATTATATTCATACATAATTAATAACATTCTCTCTAGTGATTGCTATAGATTTTCTCGCTTCCTATGTAAATTACTGCGCAGACTCAGTTGTGCACTTCCATTGTTCTCTTTTGAGTAAGTGGTATCATTTGGGTAGGTGGTCGATGAGTTGGTGGTCACGATCTCCCCCTGCTGGAATTACCTCTCACTTGCTTGGCTCTCAATCTTGGCAGTCCTAGCCAACTTTCTCAGTCCACTACCCGAAACCACGTTCCATCTTCTTCTTTGACAGATGCACATTGTCTCAGTTACTTTAATAATTAAACCTTAAAACCACAGACCATAGTTGCTATGCTATACTCAGTGTTCCTGGACCTAATGTCCAGCTGGGTAGGGCTATACAAAGGAACATCTCTACATTTGTAGTTAACTGATTCAATCCCATCTCCTCGGTGCTGCAATCTAAGATACATAACAATTTCATCATTATTTCGGTTACAAGCTGATGTGCTGTGCTGACCCAGTGGAACACTTGTGGAGGAGCGATCCCCAGTGCTGCCCAGTGCTGTATTAAAGAATGCCTGCTTAATAACAAACTAGTTGTTATTGAGTTTTTATACTCGGAACCATGCCCAGCCGCACCTAGCCTCCTCTTTGAGGATGTGTTAGAAAGCAAGGGCATTTGGATTTCTGAACTTTTGTTTCAGTCTTCTATATGTCATGATGATGATTAATATTGTGCAGGTATTCATCATTAAAAATGAGTCTACTGTTCATGGATAAACTTAGTAATGTTTTATTTCACAGTTTAAAACAGTCCTGATTTGTCAGTCTTCTAAACACTCCCTTCACAGAAACTGCTAATTTCCTCATATATACTCAGAGAATGATATATTCAGTTTCAACAGCCCTCAAAAGAGAACGTGTAACTACCATGTAACTACTAGGATGTAACTACCTTATAAACATCAGTTATCTATTATTGAAAATATCTAAATACATACTAATTTTTTGTAAAGTTTATCAATGCTTCTGAAAGAAAATAAGTTATTAATTGTTTTGAAAAAATCATGAAAAATCGAAGACTTCTACAGTGTCTATTTTTCTATTAGATGTTTTCTAAAACAGAGGTAATAACTACTTTGTCTTTAATTTAATAGTGACAGGTTTAAAGACAGGTAATTTACCCAAAGGCAGTACTTATCCAGGGTTATTGCTTATCCAGGGTTTATTGCTAGACATGAACAAACACATTTTCACTAAGTAATTTACTTTCTTTTATCTCCTTGCTTTTGTATATGGAATATATAGAAGACATTTTTCACTACTTACAGAATTTTGTTATTCAGATATAATGTGCAGTTTTCAAAATGCTAAAGACTTACATTATGCTTCAGAAGAACAATATGCTTAAAGTAGACTTTTTAAAGAAATTCTGTCAAAGTGAACTGTCTAGTTGTGAGTGACCACACACATCATGCAGCATAAGCCCACCAGTAATTGTGAATCATGACATCTTTGGGAAAACAGAATTAAAGAACAGATGACATTTCAGGAGAATCTGACCATTTTAAAACCTTTTGGTTTTCTGCAGCATTGGTCTTAAAGAGGCCACTATTAAGGGTTTTGTTATTTACTAGCTAGCCAACCATGTATTTTTTTTCCCTGCTACAGTTCATGAATACAAGATCTTAATCAAACACATGAGAGTCATTACTCACAATGATTCCAGTAATGAACTTAAAGAACATTTATAATCAAACGTCTCAAAAAATTTCTTGCATTCGAAAGTTCAACAAAATTCCCGAAAAAAGATTATAATGCAATCACGAGAAGATATATAAATGGCATCTCTCTTGTGAAGGAAAGAGGGAAAAGAGAAGCAGGACAAACAAATCCCCCCCTCCCCTTCCTTTAATATATTAAAGGAAGAAAGAAACTGAAATATATGACTCAAAACATCTAGGGAGAATATATTTCCAAAATGGAATTTTTATCTGTATTCTGTATATTAAAATCCCCCTGTACTCAGCACTGGTGAGGCTGCATCTCAAATACTGGGTTCAGTTTTAGGCCTCTCACCACAAGAAAATCAACGAGGTGGTGGAGCGTGTCCAAAGAAGGGCAATGAAGATGGTGAAAAAGGGTCTAGAGCACAAGTCCTATGAGGAACTGTTCAGAGAACTAGACAAAAGGAGGCTGAGGGGAGACCTTATTGCTCTCTACTTGAAAGGAGGTGGTAGTGAGGTGGGTGTCAGTGTCTTTTCCCAAGTAATAAGTGATAGGATGAGAGGAAACAATCTCAAGTTATGCCAGGGGAGGTTTAGGTTGGATATTAGGAAAAATACCCCTTTCACTGAAAGGGTTGTCAGGCACTGGAACAGGCTGCCCAGGAAAGGGGTGGACTCTGTCTCTGGAGTGAGTTAAAAGACATATAGATGTGATGTTTAGGGACATAGTTTAGTGGTGGAGTTGACAATGTTAGGTTAGTGGTTGGATTCAGTGATCTTAAGGGCCTTTTCCAATATAAATGATTCTATGATAGAAGTCAGTGGCAGAAGTCACGTACTTCAATGTGGCCACAACTGCGATAGTAATGAGACTTAATGCTGACTACTCAAATCAATGTGAGGTTTCTGGTGACTTTAGTTGCAGTAAGATTAAGTCTGTACTATGGTGTCTCTGACTGAGTTGATTTAAGAAAGAGAAGGCAAGGAAAACATTTTCTTGATGTCTCATTGGACATCTTAATATAAAAACTGAATCTAAACTTCCTGCTAGTAATGACTATCAGACTACTTCCATTACAGCGTTCTAATTTCGTATAATAGGTCATGTTTCTAACCCTAGACCATTCATTAATTTGAGTCATTTATTAGGTCTGATGTTATAAAGGATCTACTGCAATATCTATAACATGGAGCATTTATTATTACAGTGCTATATGTTGTTTTTGAACATATTTGTCGTCAAAAAGAACACAGGAAAAATGTAAGTACAGAAAGTGTAAGTAGGTGACACTAAATGAATTAGCATTTTTGTAACAAGCAGTTTGGAAGATGGATAAAGAATGCAAAGTTGCTAAGTTTGTTATAAAAATTTAGAAGAATGAACAAAAAGTAAAATTGAAATTGTATAAAATGTTAAAAGCATACCCTGTACACTTATACCACTTATTCTGATTTATGTGTTTTCAGCTTTATGTCATTAGATCATAGAATGCTTTGGGTTGGAAAGGACAATTGGAGATCATCTAGTGGAACTTCCTGCTCTGGGCAAGGATATCTTCCACAAGAACAGGTTACTCAAAGCCACGTTCAACCTGGCCTTGAACATTTCCAGAGACTGGGCATCCACAATTTCCCTAAATCTACTCTCTTTCTGCTTAAAACATTTGCCACTTGTCCTGTCACTACAGGCCCTGGTAAAAACGTCTCTCTCTGTCTTTCTTACAAGCCCCCCTTATATACTGAAAGGCCACAAGTAGCATCCTACCGCTACTACTTCCATCACAAGAGATTGATCAGCCTACCAAAGACCCACCTTCACAAACCTAGAGGTACAGAGAAGCAGAACAGCAGGCTGAGAAGAATGCTTAGAAGAACAGACATACTGTCTGACTGGAGTACGACCTCAAATCAGGAACCCATGTACATGTGGTGACAGCAACTGGACTGAATGCAAGTGTGTGATGGCCAAAAAAAATCAGACCAGATGAGCCAGTGAATAGGGAAAGTATGTTGGGAGCCAGGCTGCATATGTGTATTTGTGAGACCACAGTAGCAGGTCTGGTCCAAGACTGTATGTGAGCATGTGTCAGTTACAGGGCAGACAGGGTCACGCCCAGTTGCTGGAGGCATCCACACTGCACTTGGGGACCTATAGATGGCACTGGCAGACCCCACCCCGCCTCACCCAGCCAAGGTAGCAGGGGCTGTTGGCACTGTCTGTGCCAACATGCAATGTGTCACCATATACTCCCTACGGGATGTGCAAGAAACGTACATACTGCCTTGACAACAGAGGTGCTGTATTAGACAATATAGTAGACAGTAATGTCAATAAATATGAGAACATTAACTACAAACTATCCGGTTTTAATTTGAAGACATTGACAGCTTTGGAATAGTTTTAGTGTTTTATCCTGATCAGAGGGGTAGGTAGAGCTGGCAATATTCATTAGCTATTACAAAAACACAGTCTGACAATAAAAAACTTTCACATCCTGAACCTACAGTAGCTATTTAAATAGCTCCACTGAACCTTGAAATACATTGGGACATTAGTAATGCCTCTTATTTGTGCTGTTAGTAATGCTTTTTTGAGGGGGATCCTCTCAAGTGTTGATCTCAGGTTGAAGACCGGGTCTCTTTTCTTCATTAAGTCATCACAAAACTTAAAGGAATTCATCATCTTTGAGACCATACCACAGTGAAATTTTGTTGTAATTGCCCAGTGAGCACAGAGATTATCAGAGAAGCCCAGACAAATAGCATACAGTCTCTATCCAGAAGGCTAAAAAGGCTATGTTAACTCAACCTGTTTGTACAGTATTGAGAGTATCCTCTTAAGCATTCATCCAGAGACCAAAACTAGCCTCAGCTAAGAGACTGCAGGTGAAGAAGTGCTGCAGGAAAACTGTGGGACAATTCAGTAGCTAGGGGTACCATGAGAAGACACTGAAGAGCTGATGTGTATGGCCTTATGACTGGATTTTTCATATGTTCATGTCAGAGGTTCTCAATAAAGCAGTTTTCATAGAATCATAGAATCATAGAATCGTCAAGGTTGGAAAAGACCCTTAAGGTCATCAAGTCCAACCGTTAACCCATCACTGCCAAGTCCACCTATACCATGTCCTCAAGCACCGCATCTATCCATTCTTTAAATACCTTTAGGGATGGAGACTCAACCACTTCCCTGGGCAGCCTGTTCCAATGCCTGACCATCCTTTCAGTGAAGAAGTTTTTCCTAATATCTAACCTAAACCTCCCCTGGCGCAGCTTGAGGCTGTTTTCTCTCGTTCTATCACTTGTTACTAGGGAGAAAAGACCGACCCCCACCTCACTACAACCTCCTTTCAGGTAGTTGTAGAGAGCAATAAGGTCTCCCCTCAGCCTCCTCTTCTCCAAACTAAACAATCCTAGCTCCCTCATCTGCTCCTCGTAAGACTTGTGCTCTAGACCCTTCACCAACTTCGTTGCCCTCCTCTGGACACGCTCCAGCACCTCGATGTCCTTCTTGTAGTGAGTACTGACCACATTCCTCGAGTTCCGCCCTCACCAGTGCCGAGTCCAGGGGCACTATCACCTCCCTGGTCCGTCTGGCCACACTATTCTTGATACAGGCCAGGATGCTGTTGGCCCTTGTGGCCATCTAAGCACACTGCCGGCTCATGTTCAGCCAG
>KL269124.1:0-18329 GCA_000699545.1 Podiceps cristatus | reverse complement strand
AAGAAGTTATGGGTGATTGTTGAAATAAGTGTCCCTTGAGGAAAAAATTCAGTAAGCCTCTGACTGAGGTGGTTGAAAAAGAGGTGGAAGATTTTACAAATGCTTGTATTGTACTGATATTTTCTTGGTAGTTGCTTTCCAATAGTGAATTAGTACAGATAGCGTCAGCTAGGCTTGAGAAAAATGTCTTGTTTTTTACAACCATCTGCTTTGCAGTAAAGTGCTTTCTCCAAGCTGTATGCAGCCTTTTGCTTTGCCTCTGCCTCTGATTTAGCTCTTCCTTCCTCTTTTTTGTTTCCCCAGGGTGCAATTTACTGTATCAATCAGAATAGGATAAAAAGGTCAAAAGTCTTCAAATGTTTTTATAAAAAGGGGAAAAAATGAAACTATAATATAATCAGCTCACGTATGGCATTTCATTTGTGTCCTTTATTCATTGTATTATAGCTCTAAGTGAAGAGAGTTTTAAAGCAAAGATGATGAAACCAGACCTCAAGCTTTGGGGCACAGTGGGGAGAAAACCATGTCTATGTATAGATCCTAGGTCTTTCTTTAGTAAGAGAAGAAGCCTTTATGATTGATTTCCGTGACTCATATAAGCACTTTATTTAGAAAGCAGGGAATGTTGTTTTCAGATACGGAAATCTATTTTCTTCTCATCTGTCTCTCGTGATGCTGAATGATTGTTAACAATTATACTGGGCTTTAGGAAGTTATGATGGGCTTCAGGTAAATTTTGCTTCACTAGAGGAGATTGCATTTGTGGAGATTTTGTTGTGAGGGTTTTCTGTTGTGGGGTTTTTTGGAGGGGTGTGGTTTTAGGGGGTTTGGGGGGGTTTTGGTGGGTTTTTTTTTGGTGGGGTTTTGTTTTGTTTGAATCATTTTGGTTATCACAGAATCGTTAAGGTAGGAAGGCACCTACAGATCATCTACTCCAACCTCTTCTCAAGCAGGGTCAGCTACAGCAGGTTGTTCAGGACTGTCCACTTGAGTTTTGAGTACATCAAAGGATGGATGCTCTGGGCAACCTGCTCCAGTGCTTTTCCACCCTCTCAGTAAAACAGAGGGATTTCTAATGTTTAAGTGAAGTCTCCTGTATTTCAGTGCCTTCCCATTGTCTCATGTCTTTTTGCTGAGTATCACTGAAAAGTCTGGCTCAGTCTTCTTCAGTCCCCCCACCTGACATTTGTGCACATCAATAACATCCCCCTTGAGCCTTGTCTTCAAGCTCAGCAGTCCCGGCTCGCTCAGCCTCTCCTCATGCCAGACACGTCAATCCTTTAATCACCATACAGCTGCTTCTGTGCTATGTTGACTTTGTTGATGAAATTTCATACGTGGTATTCTTCCGAGAGAGCATCTTTGAGAGCTGAAATTCTGGATCAATCTAGGCTATACAGATGATCGGGACACTTCAGAGATTATTTGCTTTTGAGGCAGGTTGTTAAACCTGTATAATAGAGGAGGATAAGAATGAACCCAATTTGCAATAAATAAAAGGAGGGGGGAAGAATTCCAAACCTACTACCAGGGGTTCTTTTTTCCCAAGTGTAAGAATTGGTGAAAGGTAACTATAGGAAGCCGGAGAGAAAAGAGGAGAGAGACGGCCCTCAGTCTTCCAAAAGCAAACTCCAGGAAGGTGCTGAAGGGAGCAGCTCTTTCCTCTGACTCCTTTATTTTTTATTCATTTCGTTGATTCCTTTCTGTAGCACTCTGGGACTCAAGTTATTCACAGTGATAGATACGCAAACCTGCTAATTACTTGAAACTTTTTTTCCTGACTCTGGTAGAATTTGAAGTAAAGTAAAAAAGAAAAACATTTTTCAGGATTGATGGATTTAATTTTCCATGATATGGCTCTAGAGACAGAAGCCTTTATATTAAGTTGTAAATCTTTGCAGTTGAGTTTGTTTAAATAAGGCATAATTTTATATTTTGTATCTGGGAAAACCATTACTTATGAAACCAAGAATATGTTGATGTAGATGAACAATTTTCTTGTGTTTATGATTACCATCAAAAGACAAGACTTTTGAAAATAATTATTTGGAATACACAAAAATAACCTTACCTGTCTGACTTCTAAAATTAAAGCAGATATAATTATTAATATTATTTTTGTGACGCTTAATACCCATATGCTTTGGAATGCATGAAATGTATTCTAGAATTAATGGAATAATGTCATTTTCTTATATATTGGAAGCCGAGATGGGTTGAGGTTTCTTGGTGATTTTTTTATTTTTTTTTTTTTTTTTAATTAGACTGTGTAAGTTAAATGATAGAGTCAGGAGTTGACATGGCAAAATGTCAAAGAACAAACCAAAGTACTTAATTCTATGCATGACATTATGTTAACCTGAGGTTTTAAAATGCTGGTTTCTACCACACGTTTAACTTGACTTTTGCCCTCAGTATACCTGGTTTCATTCATGTTGTTTTATTCCAACTCTAGAGGAACACTAGTAACAAAGCAAATGAATGAGGGCATGGATTTAAATCATAATGCAATCTTTAAGATGTTCATTAAGCATATAAAAGGAGTGGACAGCAATATGTATCTTCCTCGATGCTTTTTTTAAGACTTTGCTTTACGTTGGTAACACTACTGTATCAATCTCTATTGCATCAGAGTACCTTTTTTAATTTTATATCGAATCAAATGAAATCGTTTCACTGTAAATCCCAGCTGAATGCTTCCTGATTGCTTAGCACAAAGTAGATTGAAAGGGACACCAGGTTTAAGTGAAATTGATGGTTTTTTCCTTATAAATCTTGAACACAAACTCCTATGAGGTAAAATAAAAGAATATTTTAAACTGCAAGTATATGGATTCCCCCACTTGCTTTTAAGCTGGTTATCTTTTCAGTTTCTTTAAAATATTCAGTCATATATTTTGAGAAGTTCTCTTCCCCACTAAGCACTTGATAGGAACATACTGAGGCTGGAGAATTGGTTTTTTAACTCTTCAAGTGGATGTAATAAGTTGTTGTAATGTTACCGAATCTTACCTTTTCTCCGTAGAAATGGAGTAGCATAGGTCTAAAACCAGTTTTATTCTTTTTCCATATTTCAAAACATAAGCATTGTTTTGCATGCAAAATATTTTAGAAATCATCTTTAACAGGATAGAGTCCAAATTAAATTTACCTTGTAGATTATTTAAATGGTGGTGGAGGGGAGTAACAGGGCAGACACTTATAACAGAAAGAGCCCAACATATTTAGGCAACAAGCACAACATGATGAGGATATTTTTCAGCGGGGTTTTATTCTGTTTAAAACATAGTAAAAATAAATAAAATTAATGAGCATCTTATTTCTAATACATTTGCAAGGCAGTAAAAACAACTAAAAAGGGAAAGGCTATTTCCTATTATTGGAAAAAGCAAGCCTGGTCATTTTGTATTTTCTGATATGTGTGCTGGTGTTTAAAGGAACTTACTAAATACTTAACCATGATGATGATATTACTTACCATGATGATGTTATTGCATGATGATTTCATAGAGTAATGACTCCAGTCATAGTTGATACATGAAAAGATTTATATTCCATGAGCAGAAGTGGGATAAATGTGTTTCACTGCAGGGCTTGTCTGTCTATTAAATAAGTAATTTATATATAAGTGCAGTTATTTAGCTGTGCAGTTACAAGGGGAGAAATACCCATAAATAGCAATGGTGTGAAAATATCAAGGATGGCAATAGATTATTTAGAATAGTTTCTAACAAAGGGATTAAAGAAATGTCTATGCTAACCTTAGATTAGCTAACTCAGTTACTCCTAATAAAATAATTGCTGCATCATGGAACACAACTCTGACTGCCAGGCTCTACCAAAAAGCTCAGTAAATACGTGGGTAGTAATCTGTGTTGAGCTGTACGCTACTGTGTCAGGATATCAACAGTATTTGAATAAATTAGTATAATGTTACAGTTAAACAACAGAATCATCAGTTTCTGAGGTGTTTATAAAATTGTACGAGGTCTCAAGAGAGACAGAAAGATGAGATTGAAGTGGGTTGTCACAGTGGTTATCCTGTGTATTTGTAACTTCTGAAGGTACTAGTGCCATCTCTTTGACATGTTGAAGACTGGATCATGTGCAGAACTGTCTTGGTTGCAGAGTGCTTTTTGGGCACACAGAGCGTCCAGCTGGCCACTGTAGGCACAGGACCCCAGGCTGTGCTGTTTGCGTGGCGTTGTTGGGGTGCCCTGCTCAACAGCCACCCCGAGGGTTGCTCTGGTTTGCTGAGTACTTCCATCCCAGTCTGCGCAGGTGGAAAACTGGGGGCGTGTAGCAGGGACCAGGCTTCTTCCAGCGACACCTGTTTCAATCTGGAGAGTCTTGCCGCTGAACCTCTCTGTGTCTGCTGGCATGAAGACCCTAGAAAGTGAGGAAAAATGCAGAAACTCTTGAGGCTGAAATGGCCAAGGTACGCGTGTCTAGGATAACGTACCTGCGCTGGCCTTGGCATGCATATGGTTTAGTGGATATCCACAATGTCTGCGTTCACCATCCAGCCTCAGAGGTTATTTACGCTTTCCTCCCTCCCTATTGTTCTGTGCTCCAAATTACAAGGAGCCTTTATATCCCATTTCTAGAAAGGAACTCCTATCCTGCATGAAAGCAGACGGGGAATGCCAGGCTTTGCTTTGTCGTTACTTGACAGATCAATATTTTAGAAGTTAAATTTGAAAAAGGAAATGAGAATTTCCTAATTTTCCTCATATCCAATGTTTAATGCATGTTTAATTATTGTAGCTTCATTTTTTAAAAAGTCTCAATATTTTTTCTCTGGAGAAAAACATGTTTAATGATTGAGCAAGCTTGACAATACAAGATTTCTCCTTTGTGCAGAAAGTGACAAAGGTATATTTCTTTTATTACCTGTATAGCTTTGACGCTTACATTACCACCGTTATTGCATGGTTTTTGATAGCTCCTCCTGACCAGGTTCCAGCTGAGGGGAAGGCTGTGCTGACCCTACTACGCTGCTGTTAGAGCCGCGTTGCAAGTGGTAGTGCTGGTAAGTAAGGGGCTGAAGGTCCCACGGGAGGGAAGCGGCTCCTGGAGCAGAGCTGCGGAGCAGACATCCTCTGCTTTCTTCCTCGTAAAGGCTTTAGTCTTTATTATTTATTTCCTTGAAGTAAGAGTGAATAAGATCAGAATGACCTGTTCTGCTCTTCCTGTGTGTATGTGTCGAGAAAAATTCGGTAGCACTCTCTAGAGGGAGTATGAGCTGTGCTGTGGTTTTTTTCACCTGAATTCAGAAGAGAATTATCAGAAACACGTTGCTGAGTTGAGTTGATTTTTGATTAGGAATTCAAGAGAACCAAATGTATTCCTCAAATTTCATAGGGATGTCTTGTCAGAGACTAATTCTAATCTACAAAATGATCTTAAATGGGACATAATGACTTTCCTGATTATTGCCCTCAGCTGCCATTATTTTGTAAATGGAATCAACCAAGAGACTTGTATGTATGACCAGTATTTTCTAGCAGCAAGCACATCAGATTAGTGATACCTGTTGGAGTTACCATTACTTAGTAATATTCCGATTCTCAAAGTTTTGTTTTTTGTTGGGTTTAGCAGGGGTGACAGAGTGTGGGTGACTTTTCCTGCAACTGCCTACTGTAAAAAAAAAAAAAAAAAAGGCATTGAGAAAAGGTGCAAATTGTCAACTCAATTGCAGCAGGTCTTTTTGTGAATTCCATTCTCTTCAGTGCATGTAGCTTCTACTTACTTGCTTGAATTTAAGTACTTTGTATACCTTAATGTCAGAGGGTTTGGCATTTTGCAGAGCTGAACTGCTAGGAAGGACTTAATCCTCTCAGGATTGTTAACCTGGGTGTAAATATTGACACAATTCTTGGGAGCTCCCTTGTCTCTAATAACGTTTCTGTTTCTGCTGCTCTTCTTATCGAAGCTGCAGGAAAGGCAGCAAATTAAAATGTCCTGGTTATTCTACTTTCTGCCTACAAGTAACAGTGAAATAACAAGTTTTGGATTCCTGTGCATCAGCTCATAGCCACTAGTGAGAATTGTGTCAGCCAGAGAGCCGCTTTGCGTGTCGGGCAAGTATTAAAATGGACATAGAACCACATAATTTTGCTCTACTTGCTCTGTATCACATTTTTTGGGTAGCTAACCTACTTGGAGGTAATGTATTAGAAGTGCCTTCTAAAATATTTGATTTATAAATAAATACCATGCTTTCATCTCTACTATAAATTTTTGAAAACCACTTGCCACCCTTGTTAGAAATGTTTTCTAGTACCAGTATTTATTATATTTGGTCATTCTTATTCTTAAACGAAGGCATACATTTCTTCAAAATACTGCATAGCTTGTGTTCATCAGCATGTTTCCAACTATTTCAGTGATTTTTGTGTTTATCAAGACTTGCCAGGTAACCGAATTATTATTTTTAAATGCAAGCTGAGCAAACAAACATTATCCCGATTTTTTTAGCATCATAATAATCTTGGGCCTTCTGTGGTTTAGTTCACTCTGACGAAAAATCTACTTTTTAAAAAGCTTGGAATTTTTATCCTGTATAGAAAATAATTGCATTCAAGTATACTGTTACAAGACCTGGTGTCCTGTAAACAAACCCTCCACATCTAATGGACAGTGGTGAAGTACCAAATATTTTCACAAGAAGTAATGAAGTAATTATAATTTTAAGATTCTTGAACAGACCTGAAAAAAAAAAAAAAAAAAAATGGAGCTCAAGCTGAATTCATAACCTAGAACTGTGTTACTATTTACAGTTAATAAATTTACATTCCTTGTTTTCCATTGGAAAAGTTACCATTTTCTGCAATAATGAGTGATGTCACTGGTGGGTCAGATGGTGTCAGTAGTCAAATGAATTTTCTTGCAGTTAATCTCGTAGTCGGAAATATATTTATCCAAACCCTTCTAAATTACATATACGTTGGCTGGTGAAACTTAATAAACTTGTGTTAATAAATTGTGGACAAAAATGCTCAGATCACTTTTTGATGATGTGGGCTCTTTTAACTCACAAGCAAGAAACTAATAGGTCTTCAGGTCAAGATTTCACAGTAGAACAAAGAGGGGAGCTTTTTCCTTGTTCTAATAAGATTTTGCGTGAAACAACTTTTTTTTTTTTTAATGTTAGATATGTCATTTCAGCTTCAATTAATTTTCCTGCTAATTTAGTGTAGTAAGGGTCTTGCCATATTGCTCCTGTGGAAGTCCACCTGCATCTTATGTGGATGACGAGGTAATGGGTTTTTCTTTTGGGTAGCGCTGTTCCTGTTGCAGGTTTGTGCTTCTCCAACATTAGCTCCTACAGACTTTCTCTTTTGTCACCAAACTGAAGAGAGAGCAGAGTGAACTCAGAATGACTTCAAGTTGGAGTCTTCATTGCATGTGTTGAAGCTTTAAGCGGGAGGATTGCCAGCTGCAGTAGGCGCTGTAACGCGGCGATGGCTGCCGATGCCTGCCTTCGGTAGAGTTAAGCTCACTGGGTTTACTCAGTTGCCCCCGGCATTTTTTGCTGACTGCTAAACTGTTGATCCAGTAGCAGGAGAGCTTTAGCTGCTAATGTCATGCTAAATCTACATAGTGATACATATGCCATAATGTCATTACAATACATCTAGTAGTCTCTTCAGGAAAAAAAAAAAATATTCTGCACGAGACTTACTAAATCTTTCTGTATAATGGGCCAACTTTAAAGATTTGAAGTTTTCAGTTAGCAACTTTAAATATCTCAAGAAAATGGCTTGCCTGAATTTTAACACCATTCATTTTCTGGGTTCTAAATTATACTTAATATGTTAAGAAAGAGTTATTTTGGAAAATGTTTCTCTATTTGAACTTTGCTAGGCAATTACATGTCAAATTGTTTTCATCTATAAAATGCGGTGTGTGCTGATCATATAAAATACAGAAGCAGAGGCATGTTTATTTCTCGCCATAAAGTGAGAGGGCATCATTTGTGTAGGCCATCTGTTAGTAGTTAAGAATATTTTAGCTGGCACCTCCAGAGTGACTTCAATTATTCTTTCCAAACCAGGTATAAAACCAGGTACAAGACAAATACCTCCCTGAATTACTGAGGGGTTTTGAGTATCTGGCAGAAGCACTCCCTCTCTCTGGATAAGCATTGGCTTGATGTGGCCTTGAATTGTTTAGGAGAGGAGTCTGTGACAAGCGTTATTCCGTATAGATATTATTACTAGACAAGCATCTGAGTTCCTCTGCATAGATTTAAAGTTGTAAAAAAAAAAAAAAAAAAAAATGTTAACTAGAAAGTTTGCTAAAATGTTTTTGAATCTGCAGGGCTGGACTGGAAATCTTGCATGACTTTTTCATGATAAGCAAAGGATACTTCTAGCTTGGATGTGAAACAATTTCACATTTGTGTATTGTTGGCTCTATTTTTGAATTAGGAAATAGTCGGTGAAAGAAGAGTAAAAACATATTTGAAAGTTTTTGAAAAAAGTCCAGGGCTGTTGCTTTCATTAAGTAGCAAGACTTTAATGTTGAGTTTGTCATATGTGTGGGGAGGAAATTGGGAGAAGAAACACATCCAGCAAACCTGTTAAGCTACTTACTAGTGAGTTTACACCTCTTTTTGGAATTGCCTCACTTATTGTTGTAATTGCCATCTTTAACAAATGGCCACTTGAAGGTGAGGTAAGTTCCTACTGAACACTGTGATAGCATCTATAAATCTTATCTTTTTGTCCTTTCTTTATTGATTTTCAGATGTTGTGTTTTTTTTTTCCTACCTGAAAGATGTTTTCAAGAAGAGTTTCGAAGGGCTTTTATAAAGATGATAATTTTGGGCAGACATAATGTAAAGCAAAGGTCTCATTTTCATTTGTTTTTTCAAGTATTGAATGTGGCTTTCATCTGTGCCTTAGCTGCATGAGGCTTTGAATATGGTATGAAATCATTTACCATTTATTCAAAAGCTTTCTCATAGCTGATGAATGCCATACATAATGAAAGACTATATTCATTTATCATCCATAGTAAATCATTTATCACACAGCAGAGGTATATTGTGAAAAAACCTAATCAAAGCTTTTCAGTTTTTCTGGATGGTTAAATCCAAAATAGCAGAGAAATGATTGCTCAGTTAGTTGGTTAAACATTTTGTTTATTAGATGGTATTCGAAGACAGCTCGTAATGCTTTTCTGGTTTACAGATTAAAGGTGGTTGTTAAGGAGGAGGTGGTGGTTGGTTTGTTTTGGTTTTTTTTTTTTTTTCTCTAATGGCACAACATGGACTAGGAAGTCTGTGGTGATCTTTGTGTAGAGTTAAATTTAAAAAATAAAGCACTGGGGCAGGGGCAGTATTATTGCATTTTGCCATGCTTGTGACTGGTCAAAATGCTGCCATAGGTAAGTTGGTTTGGTGTGGACATATGAGATGGACTTGCGTTGAACTACTAGAATGAACAGGCTGTGCAAGCCAGCTCCTGGTACAGGTCAGCACTAAAATCTTCCTTCAAAAAGCAAATGCAGAAATTGCATTTCTGAAGCGCAGTCACTTCCAGGGCTCTTTCTGAAAGGTCCTGTTAAACATTTGCCCACCTCTGCTGAATTTAATCTAGCATTTGCAAATCTTCGAGTTAATATTGGCACTCAGGACTCAATTTATGCAACACAGAGCGCAAGTTTCCTTATTGCAGCTCTAATATAAAGTAACAAAAGCTAAACATGAAAAATTTAAAATTCTTAAAATGAAAAGCATTGATTAAGCCTATTCACAATTTTATCTTTTCAAAAATATTTTTCCAGATAGTGATATTTTATTTGATTTGCAGTAGTATGTTTTTTAATCAGCAAGACCTGTGTTGCCTGTCCAGTACTGTCTGACCTAGGCAGTCATAAACTACTGTAAGCACTGTTTAGATGGAATTAAAAGTCCATATGAACTTTTGAGTAAAAGCTGTCAGTTGTTGACCTCATAACATTTGATTTTAGTAGAGCACAGCTGTGAAATATTGAGCTGATACTAAGCATGATTCTCTAATCGGTATAAGCAAGGATAAGTCTCCTGGGACCATGATTTTAAAGGAATTAGTTTAAGGTGAGTGTGGCCTTGTGTTTGTCAACATTGACTGCATGTTCCTGTTTACTTTTTCAGTCTTATTCCAAATCCAGTTTTACTGTGAAAACTTGAAGTGTTCCTCCATACCCTGCTCTAGTAAAGTTTGGGGGATTTCTCTCATTTTGTTTAATAATAGTCTTAATCTCAGAAGGAAGTGTTGCTTTTTTGCTCCTTTGATCTTCCTTGTCTACTGGAATATGTCAAAAGCTAAACATTTGGCAATTCTTCCAAAGGATTCTTAGATTTCTTCTACAGACGTGTTATTTTTGGCATGGTCAGTCTTGGCCCATTTATTTTTGATTTCTTCTGCCCAGTTCTGTCTGTGATGTGTTTGTATTATTAGCCTTTTTTGCAGGAGCAGCAGAGTAATGCAGGACTATCAGATTTGAATTTTTTCTCCAACACAATAGACTACTGCGCTGTATTATTGAGCGAAGAAAGGAGAGGGAATCATTTCATTTCTGTTGATGACTGAACAAGCCAGATGGTTGTCGTGATGTCTGTTCTCTAGTCATCCCAATGTGCTTGGGTTTGATAGTTCCTGAATACGCTACTTATTAGGTTTTGCAGTATGACTGTATTCTAGCTACCTGTTGCTGACTTGTGTCTGTACCCTTTTCAAGTTCTCACATGCTTGTTGGAATAAAAAACTAAATGCAAAACCTCTTTTTGATCTTGAATCTGATTGTTGAAACTAAATTACAGTCAATTGCTAAGTTGCCATTTCAAATTGTTATGCGTAAGGCTTGTATCCAGATATACGTATCATAGAAACAAAGGGAGAAATAATCTCCTAAGGATTTCATTAACTTTGGTGGGTGAAAATAATTCTTATCCCATGAAAAGCCTAAACCTGTGTATTAGTGTGAAATTTTGACCTGCATGTGGATATGCTACAAGTAAATTTGATACCAAGTAACTATCAATAATCCAATAAATTTATATCTTCAGATCTAAAACCTAACCTGAGTTTTAAGTGAATACTGTGATCTAGAACCACTATGTAACAATTCTGCATAGGCTATGTGCATTGATTAAGTATATGAAACTTTTTTTTTTTAAGGGGAGACCTTCAAATAAAAAAAAAAAATGGCCTGTTTTTGAGGGGAGGGAAATGATTATTAGGTCAGGTGCTGCCATAGGTCTGGATGGCTTGAATGGCTTTACTAATGCCTCTTGTTAATTTTCCTTTCTTTTTCTGACCTACCTGTTATGAAAGACAAAGAAGGAAAACCATCCAGATCAGGAAAGGAATGATAATTCAGGAGTTCCTGCATAACCTTGGATGAGGCATTTAAATCAAATCCACATAACTCCTTTTCAAATGCTAAAAGCCTCATTTAGTTCAATGGTTCCTACAGAGGACTTAAAGAATTCAGATTTTACCAAAGTATCCCCACTTAGTTTCTCCAGGGCTAAAGGAGCCTGAAACACTGGCGTCAACATATTAGTTAAAAGTTATATTATCAAAATCTGGGCAATGGCTGGCATTTTTGTAGCTGTGACCTTTAATCCCTATGCCATTTGCACCGAGAGCATAATAGCACTTCCCTGTTTCAGAGGGGTATACTGACAATTTACATCCTGAAAAGATATAGTGAATTATACCAATGGTAAGTATGACTTTTAGAAAAAGTCTGATTCAATTCTCTATTGATGTTAGAGTGTTTCAGTTACCCTGGTTCTATGGCAAATGATATAGAAAAAAATGTCTTACCATTCTTTGGCTGCCTTTTCAATATAATTTCCTTTGTGGTTACTAAGTTAGATCTATTTAATTTTAACATTTTAACAGCTGCAACATTTTAAAAGAAAATTGACGGAAAAGTGATTTTTTTTCTCTTAAAGTTGATATTGTCCATTCTGTAAGAATTGTACTATTCCTTTACACAATAGTCAATTTTATTTTATTTCTTTAAGAAAAGGCAGACACATATCTTAATGTAATCGCATAATAGATTGCAAGGTCTTGAAAAAATAAGGTATGTTCAAACCATGATATGAAACCTCTATCATACAGAAAGTTGCATCTCTGTTGTGGAGATTATTTTAGGGGGGGAAGGAAAAAAAAAAAAAAAAAAGATTGAGTATCCTGGGTAAGAGTTCTGGCCTTCCCATCTGAAGGGATTCATGTTTGTGTTCAAGAAATACTGTGTCTTTTCCCAGCTCCTTATTGGGTCCCTAGTTTTGTTCTTTCTAATGCCACTAATGTTCATTTCAATTTAATTTAATTTTATCTGTTATATTGCCTTTAATTAGTAGATTATATTTAGTGCATAACATAGACCATAGGGGTTGGAACTTTATGCAAGGAGTGCCCAAGAGTCTGCTGGTCACAGAGCTGCACATAACTGCTGCAGTCATAAATCCACAGTGATTTAAAGACCCACCTATCCCAACATGCTTTTTAAAGCCTGGTTCTGTTTACACTTTTTTGTACAAAAGGTATCATTTTTGCTTCTTGGTGCAAAAAGCCTCTGGCTATTACTATTTGAGGTTACTAAGGGCTGTCAGAAATCTGTGTTTGCTTTTTCTGCTTTGCTTAGTGATGGCGTCTCTAAATGCTGGGTAACTAGATGGTTTGGCTAGTGAAATTACTTTGCTGTAGTGATATAAAGTAGAAGCTACTGGATTTTTGTGGTTGTATATGACTTAGACAATTGCATCGTGGGTTTTAATAAAATTACCACAACCAACACCTGAAGGCTGTGTCAGGTAGTGAATCCACATTGAAGATCTCGCTGGTGCACTTTAAAAGTCTGATTACAAAATGGCTACACTTCGTCATCTTTGGACAAGGACAAAGGATAGTGCCTGCCAGGGAGCAGCAGATTTTAAAAACTGATTCTCTATAATAGGCTGGAGCGTGCTGAGCTAGATGTGCTATGCTGCTCGTGGAAACGATGGAGGAAAAACTGCGTTATTTTCATCTAGTCCAGTGTTACATTTCAGGAAAATATTGAGTTTCATTCAGTTACATACGTTGGAGTGTTAAATAGATCACGGGAGGAAATAATGAAGGACAGTTTCCCCTGTGGCTGCGGCAGGCTTTTGTAACTGGTTTTGTATTCGGGGTTGTCGCCTTTCCGCGTACTCTTCCGGCCTGTGCCCCGTGTGCTTGCTACCAGCATGCACTCGCAGCTCCTACGGTCCAGCGCCCGCGGTCACTCTCACAATTAAGAAAAAAGCCTTTTCCTTTAACAGCAATTTATGAGCAAAATAAATTGCTGCGTAATCCTTTTATGAAATAATATTGGAAAAGTCATATCAACTTGAAAAAAATCTTTCTGTAGTGAAAGTATAGAAACAGATTTGCAAAGAGTAAAATGTCATCTCTGCCAACATTGCTCTATACCTTGTATTCTGAGCCCTGCGATTTCTGGAAAAGTCTCCGATAACCATTAGCTGATCTGCAGTTAAAATATTATTTCCTGTTTGTATTTCACGACAAACTCTGAGTGTAAACTATTACCTGATAACAGTAGTCACTCTGCCCAAAGCTCAGCACTGTTTCACTCACACATGATTAGAGCTGTATTGAAAACTTTTTCATTGTCTTTTTTTTTTTTTTTTTTTTTTTCCCTCCCCTCTAATCTATTTTGAGATGGAATAGCTATTATTTTTTTTTTTTCAAGAACAGTACGAGAGCAGTCCTTCCTAAAACAGATAATAAGGGATCAGGATGTATCTGTGATATAGAAACCCTGGGTTCAAGTCTTTAATGTTTCATTTTCACACCAAAAACTGAATGTGAATCTTTTACTTCTCAGGTGAGTGCCTGACGAGCAAACTATTGATTTTTATGAAGGGTTCATCTTCTGTCTGGCTTTCAGCATGGTATCCACTGAGAAAAATTCTAAATTGTGATTCAGTGGTCTAATCTGTTGACTCTAGGAAGCCTGTCTTCTGTTTATAGTGGCATGCTGCATGTGTTAAATGACAAGACTTCCTGTCTGGCCATGACTGTTAAGATGACTTTTTTCTTCCCTTGTGAATAAAATCTTCACCTAATAACACTCATGATAATAAATATAAATTTCCATCGATCCCAGTTAAGGTCATTCTAGTTGCCAGCAGAGAAGTCTATATTTAGCTTACCTGCAGAGCCAGAGGCATTTTTTTTTTCATTGTTTATGGCGTATTTCAGGCTAGATTGCAGGACAACCAATGTCACAGCTTGCTACTGTATATTTATTGCCTAACCATCTCTCTAACCCAGGACAAAGTGTATTGCGTTCTTTGCGTGAAAATAAATACTTGATCAAAATGTTTAGATATGAGATGCAGTATGTACTCTTATTGGCATCTGATGGTCAGTACAACAGCTGTCATGATGTCACAAGAAAATAATTTGTAACTGATCCAGTGAAATTATGAGGTGGATCATCAATAGCGGTTTTGAGATTGCCATTTTGAAGCTTTCACAATTGGAAGAAAACATGCATTGCTCTGGCTACACTGCAAAAATTAGCTTCCATTTTTCATAGGTACTATTAATTCCATCTTTCAAGTTGGATTACTCCTGTTGATGAGACTAGAATCAGATTATAGGTTTATAGAAGTTCATCTTTTGGGCACTGCACTATTAAGACATTTCTGTAAATTGTCACAAATCACTTTTGGCCTAGGATATGCTTATTTTCCTGATGTATCGTATTACTGCTTGATTTTTTGGCGTAGTCTGTCACTGAGGATCCAAATGCCATTTTAAAATTCTCCGTTTCAGAGGAACTCATATATCTTACTTACGGCTGCAAAATTCTGGACTTTGTGCAGAGAGTCTGTTTTCTGCATCTTTCTTCACATGGTCAAAGGCAATGTGATCACCACGCTTAAGGAAGAAAAATAATTATTCCCATTTCAAACGGACGGGCAGTATCATAGGGGAAAAGGAAAGAGATAAGGGGTCACGGCATTATTGTATTTCATAGCCTCTGCAGTCTGCCGGTGCCACTCTCTCTCCTGCCTTCTGTGCATTGCTGTCCCTTGAGAACTAAAATATTTCTATTTAATAGAGATATGGAGCTCTCTATGGAAGTATTTGGGGAAAATGTAAACTGTGATGGTAATGGCTTCTTGGCCATAAGCTTTATATGTCCTTCCCTTACTCTTCTAAGTAGGTTCTTTGTAATATCTTCCCTTTCTCCTTCTGCCTTTTGATATGCTTTATTTTTCAGCTTCTCTTAACGTGCAATTTTCTTCCCTCCCACCCCCATTCACTTTACTTTTTACTAGTGTGCCCATCTGAAATCGAGGGATTTGGAGTGCTGTGTTATTCCTATGTGTGATGCAGTCTTCTATTTGAAATCTTCATTGGCTTCTTAAGGTTTGAATACACAAGAAATAATTCTGCAAAATGGCCACAGAAAATGTCTGCGATCTCTTTGACTAGAATATATATCTATTAACACTATTTAATACTAAAAAGGGGGACAAAAGGATTGAATAAATGTTCTGCTTACTTTTTATTACTAATAATGTGCTCAAGTAGAAAGAAAAAAACTTCTCACCAGGAATGAGAAATGTGTTTCTGCGTGTATGTTTTCATGCAAAGGACTTTGTGGGTGACTCTGTAAAGTGCAATGCACAATGCACTTTGGTGACCTTAAAAAAAACGTAATCGGGAGAAAGTAAATTACCAATGAAAGATGTGAAGAGCTCATGATAAAATAATCTTAGTTGAATTTAGCAGATAGCATTTAGGGATGTACTATTTGCAAGCATTTTAGCAGCTGCAGATTAGCTTTACCTGTGCTGCTTTTCGTGCCATTTAATCAGAAGGATCAAAACCATTCCATTCATAAATTTTTGTTGATATTTTCGATCTAGAGCCTCGGCAGATACAGCTATTATGGCAAAAATCCGAATGCAAAATAGCGATTGTCATTTCCATGTTTACTTTGCCAGGAGGCTGTCCTTAACGCTGTTTACTAGAGCCCTTCACCATGGGCTGCGCTGACGCGAGTGCCGGAGCCCACTCAGGGGGTGCCGCGCTTCAGCACAGGAGTGATTTCTGGTGCTGGAACCGGAGCTTCGGCTGCCCTCTCCATCCTTTGTGGTGGGGGTCCTGTGTGGAGGTCAGAGCTGCCTCTTCACTACAAGCAGCATCTTATCCTAGTTTCATTTTCTTTCTCTCTTTTTTTTTTTTTTTTTAAATAAACATTTGCTTGTCCTGTAATCAAATGATCATTTCTGAAACAGTCGGCTGCATCAAAGCATTTCTCAAGATTTCCCTGATTACTCACAGCTTTTTAAATACATCCATGAATAGGAATACAGTTATTCACACTGCATATGGCAATATTGAAACGACCTCAGCTGGACTTTCCTGAACTTCCGTTTGTGACACACCAGTGTTGTTTCAATAGGGTTTTTGGTGAGGGTGGGGTGTTTTTTTCACCCTAGAGGTGTGATGCCACTTAGCAGCTTGTGTGCATGTCAAGTACTGTGGGCCCAATCATTGCATCTGCCCATTTAGGACAGATGGCAGATGCTTTAGCAAAGGTTATAGGATGCCACAACATGATCGGCTTTTAACATTATAACTGTCACATGTATATTCTACAAGACTTCAGTTTCACAAAATTTAGTTACAAAGGTTTAAATTTTGGTGTAATATTAGCAGAGCAGTTATTGCTATTACTTGTTGTCTTATAGATTACAAAACCTATTTGTTAATGAAACTAGGAGACTTAATTTGTATCTTTGCTGAAAAGGTTAATTTAAAACACAAGCTATGTATGTTATTACATCGAAAGATTATTCTTTGATATATTAGACACGTCTGTACTAAACTTTGAAGGTAACAAAAATAATTTTTGCCTGTGCCATGTTCATCAAAGTGCATAGGTAAGTGAAAATGTTGGTTTAGACTCATCCAGGTCAATCAGCCAGCTGATTACTGTAAGCTTCAGTTTCACAGTGATGGAGGCAAGCAGCAGCATGTGTATGATATAGTCAGGACAATAATAATAGTTTGATATGATAGCCAATACATTTTTAAGAGAAGAAATCCATCTGCATCATTATCTCTAGGTTGCACAGCATAGCCGTGGCAGCGTGCAATTCAGTGGGGTACCGGGGGTGCCGAGTTTCACAAGGAAGTTGCAAAACTAAGCAACTCTGTGATATATTCTGTTCCAACCCATTCCTCTTACAAAGTCAGGAAAAGATAGATATGGAAACACATCTAAATTAGTCTTACACTGAGGTGATACTTTACCAGGTACAGGAGTCTCCCATGAGATTCTTTTTGAGGCCACCAACTTTAACGTCATCTGCTGTATTGGCAACTGATGAAGTGTTACGCTGTAAACAACATTAAACAGAGGTGAAAACATTCACAGCACCGTTTACCATTTTTGCAAGACACAAAAAAAATATTTTCTTAAACTGAAAGACTGATGTTTGACTTGGACCATGAAACAGTTAGTAGGATTGGAATAGAGACTCCCAAATCTACGCTTGCAGCTAACAGTAGCAAATTTTTTCTCCTTCAATTCTGGTATAAACAATTAATTACCTGGACCACAGTTCATTACCTGGACCGTCTGATGGGAATAAATGGCACAGACTCTGTTTCGCAGCTGTGAAGTGAAGATAGTCTAAGGTTTCTGTACTGTTACGTGAGGAATGGCGTGGAAGGAAGGCGGCAGAGCTTCTGGCTCGGAGGTGCCCCGTTGGACATCGGGAGGGAAGGGAAGGGGCTGCTCCCGCTGGCATGAGGGCGTTTGTAGCATTGCTCTGCCCGCCCCTGGCTGACAGCTCTTCGCACATGTTGATGAGCACTCGGTGCAGCTCTTCCAGGAGTTACCACTCTCTGACTCTTTACCCTCATGCATAGCACCAAAATTTTCAGTTGTGGAATTAGGCTACGTGATGGACACTTCTTTGACTCGCAGACCAACAGTTTAGCACAGAGAGTTTTAAGTCTCTAACGTGGTAATAGTAACCGAGGCAGGTACAAATGTATGTCAAAAAGTTAATAGAAAATGCTAATGGAAAGAGAAGAACATCCCCAACCCATGTAGGTTGTTCTTAAGCTTTGAAACGAGGTCTAACTCTTCTCAAGGCTGTGAAGAAGAGCTTCTGTTTGATGTGAGGCAACTTCTGATATTTCGTGATTTGGCAAAAAATGCATGCAGTAGTATCTCAGTATATGGAGACTTCTTCAGTTTTTCTGACTAGTGGACGATTTTAATTGAACGTTCTGCATTATATA
>KL269122.1:8189-29852 GCA_000699545.1 Podiceps cristatus | reverse complement strand
CAACCCAGACCTTTGTATGAATCTATGAATCAGCTGTAAATGGCTGCTTTTGAGTTAGGGAAATCAAAGACAACCAGGCTGTGATTCCAGCCACATCTCCTTCTGCCATATTGCTGGCTACAGAGGTTGGTATCTCTGGCCCAGCTGACTGCTACAACCACGGGTCTTGCATTAGCATGGGAAGGGATTCTGTATGGTAGCTAAAGAAATGCCATAATCCATAGAACTTTTCTATTAAATGAGTAAGGCACATAGTCATTTTATCTTTTTGTGTAGCTTCTGCTTATATCCAGAGCTTATTTCTGAAGAAATAATTCTCATGCATGCAAATGCAACTAAGATGAGCTGTGAGGAAATTGATTCCAGATGTCCAGTTACAGTCAGCTGGAGAACCACCTGATTCTCAAACACAGCCTTACAAAGGCAGAGCAAATGTATTCAGTTCTTGGTCAGACATCCTGATCTATATAGGTATTATTATTGTTCTGAACAATGCTTCACAGGCAGATGCTTACTTACTAAGCACTGACAACATAAGAAAAATGGCCTTGTATTCCTGGTACCTTTAATCATTTTTAATGCTTTTGTTTGCCTGTGGTTCTTTCTTGCCTTACACATGCTCATATTATTTCATTTAGACTTGCACTAACCAAATACCCAGATAATTCTGAAAATATGAATCAGTTTTATGATTTATAAGTGAATTACATACTTACTGTACGTAGCAGGTATAAATCAACATGGTAGGTCTCCTGATGTTCAGATCATTTGTTTTACAATCTTTATCTTCCTAAAGCTAAAGAAGTTGATTTAGATGGCTCTAAAAGCTTAAATGAAATACAGACTAGGCAAGTAGTTTCTAATAACATACATCAACTCTTTATACATGGTAAGAAGCCTAAATCTTAAGTCTACACTTTTTTTTTTTTTTTTTCCTGTGATAAATGCATTGCATTATTCTTCAGCAGTGACAGAATGCAGGCTAGACCTCTTTCTTCCTGCAAAGAAGCTCAAGTACTTGTGACGTGGTGTTGGCTATCTTTAAAAAACAGCAATACATAGGGGGGTTGACAACGGCACTGTGCCTTCACTGTGATTGATGTCGTCAATAGTCTAAACACAGCACTGGGGGCCAGGAATCCTCCTGTGGACTGTAAACCTGGATTTGTCACTAATTCTCTTTGAGGCCAGAGGCAAGTGATGTGTATGTCTTTACAGCCCCCTGAGTAAGATAAGTGTTGATTACTTTGCACAAGTACGTAGATATTTTGATGACTAAATAATCGTCTCAATAAATGTCAAGTATCCTTATAACATATCCCTACTTACTGTATATCAGTTGAAGGTGACAAGCTTTACAGTCACTCCCTGAAGGGATGCCTAAACATCTCAATGATTGTTGACCCCATGCAAGACCAGTTCAAAACCTGCTTATTTTTATTTTGATCAGGTATTTCTATTACCTGCTTTATTCCTTTACTACTAACATCTTTCAGACATATCCTCCTTCCCCTCTCCAAGACAGAAGAATGCTACTGCTTCCATTAAAGGTGAGTGACAGAAGCTCAGTAAGGCCGAACTACCTGTGCAAAGTCATTATGAAGTCTGCCAAATCAGAGGAAGGAACTCAGGTATTTCAAAAATTATCCCAATTTCTCAGCCAATTGTTGTATGTCAGCCCTTTCCTGTGTTGTCAAAGGCACCACAGGACACCACCACATAAGTATTTGATAAATATAGGAAGGCTATCACAGGAAGAATGAGACAGCAGTTCTAATAGCCATGTTTACATATGTGGTGGGTTGACCCTGGCTGGAGGCCCACCAAAGCCACTCTATCACGCCTCTCCTCAGCTGGGCAGGGGAGAGAAAATATAATGAAAGGCTCATGGGTCAAGATAAGGACAGGGAGATCACACAGCAATTACTGTCATGGGCAAAACAGACTCAACTTGTGAAAAAAAAATAATTTAATTTATTGCCAAATCATAGAATCATAGAACCATTAAGGTTGGCAAAGATCTCTAAGATCATCAAGTCCAACTGTCAACCCAACACCATCATGCCTACTAAATCAGAATAGCATAATGAGAAATAAGATCAAATCTTAAAAATGCCTTCCCCCCACCTCTCCCTTCTTCCCAGGCTCAACTTTACTTCCAATTTTCTCTCCCTCTTTCCCCTCAGTGGTGCAGAGGGATGGGGAATGGGGATTGTGGTCAGTTCATCACACATTGCCTCTGCCGCTCCTTCCTCCTCCTCCTCACACTCTTCCCTACTCCAGCATGGGGTTCGCCCCAGGAGACAGTCCTCCATGGACTTCATGACCTGCCCCAGTGTGGGTCCCTTTCATGAGGTCCAGCCCTTCAGGCACAGATGGCTCCAGCCTGGGTCCCCCATGGGGTGACAGGTCCTGACAGCAAACCTGCTCCAGCCTGGGCTCCTCACACCAGAATAGCATAATGAGAAATAAGATCAAATCTTAAAAATGCCTTCCCCCCACCTCTCCCTTCTTCCCAGGCTCAACTTTACTTCCAATTTTCTCTCCCTCTTTCCCCTCAGTGGTGCAGAGGGATGGGGAATGGGGATTGTGGTCAGTTCATCACACATTGCCTCTGCCGCTCCTTCCTCCTCCTCCTCACACTCTTCCCTACTCCAGCATGGGGTTCGCCCCAGGAGACAGTCCTCCATGGACTTCATGACCTGCCCCAGTGTGGGTCCCTTTCATGAGGTCCAGCCCTTCAGGCACAGATGGCTCCAGCCTGGGTCCCCCATGGGGTGACAGGTCCTGACAGCAAACCTGCTCCAGCCTGGGCTCCTCACACCACAGATCCTGCCGGGAGCCTGTTCTCCAGCCTGGACTTCTCATGAAGTCATGGACTCCTTCGGGCATCCCCCTGCCCTGTGTGGGGTCCTCCCTGGGTGCAAGCGGGTCTCTGCTCCCCCATCAACCTCCATGGGTGCAGGGGCACAGCCGGCCTCACCACGGGCTGCAGGGGAACCTCTGCTCCAGCGCCTGGAGCACCTCCTGCCCTCCTTCCCCACGGACCTGGGGGTCTGCAGAGCTGTTGTGCTCACATGTCACTCCTCTCTTCGCCGCTGGTTTTCCCCTTAGCAGTCTTTTTTCTCCTTCTTAACTCTGTTACCCCAGAGGTGCTACCACCATCACTGATGGGCTTGGCCTTGGACAGTGGTGAGTCTGTCTTGTAGCCAGCTGGCATTGGCTCTGTCGGACATAGGGGAAGCTTCTAGCAGCTTCTCACAGAAGCTACCCCTATAGGCCTCCTGCTACCAAAACCACGATACAACATACAACTGATATCCATTGAAGCTAAGTATCAAAGCAATATTAAAAACTGAAAGATGCAGTTAAGTTTCTCAGCTGTTTTGCAACATTGTCAAGACTCACAGACCTGGCTTCTTAAACCTGCCTCTGAAAAACAGACTGATTTCTGCACTGTATTTATAATCACTTAAAAATAAATCCAAATCACCAGACAGATAACTAAATAGGAACTTAAGTTTATCTGAAAATCCCATTCCATGTGAAAAGATTTTATTTTAGCATTCAGTCCAGTGATGCCCAGCCCAGCTCTGCGATGAATGTGCGGGTGTTTGGCTACATGTCTGCCACTACTACTTGACCCAGGAGACCTCTGTCCCTTCCCTCTCACTGGGACAAATGCCAAAAGCTGGGCAAAGACACACACTCCATCAGCTGCAGCCTTTCTGAAGCTCTGGAGCCCACATGGTAGATGCAGCCAGTCATCATACCAATCAACTACATCAGACACATGCAGCTCCAAGAATGGGGCATTAGCCATAGCTCTCCACCTGGACTGCAGAAGGGGCCAGAAGAAGTGGCAAGAGACAACAACCAAACAATGATAAGAAGAAGGGGTGATGATATTAAGGCTATTCTGCAATGAAATCTCCATCATTTTTATTCAAAAAGTTCTAGTAAAAGAGGAAATTAATTGCTTAACAATAAGCCAAAATTTAGAACCTAAACTAAAAAAAACCCTGAAAACCCTGTTCATCTGGTGTCCTTAAAATGTCATTAAAATGATGGGATCCCAAATGACAACCATATTTTTTGATTTTGTTTGGGAGAAGTAATGCAAAATAAGGATTTATCCGACTCCTATATAATCTTACAAGAAGGGTTATTTATGGCAGAGGATCCCCTAACATTTTAGTAGAAGTCATTGAAAATTCAGTTTATATCAACAAGAAGATAATATAAATCCTTTTAAAGATATTTAATTAACAAAAAATAACCTACCCCAAAATCTCATTTTGAAAATAAACCCTGCAGCAACTCTAGCATGCAAATCATTTATTACATATATTCCTTAAGAGTTAGTCTAGATGCCAAGTGAAAATCAACGTGATTATTTGACTTTATTATAGAACAATACCAGCTTTATGAAAGTGCATAATCAAATGTGTTCAACTGAAATTTTGACATTACTAGTACTTTCAGACTTAAAATAGGCAAAACTAATATATCTGAATAGGAGCCCATTATCAAAGAGTTAAACCAAACTCAATGAAAATAAGTGAAATTAAAGATACATGGTGTCACATAATCCTAGAATAATGTAGGATGGAAGGGACCTCAGGTAGTGTAAATGAAGGCTCACTGCATTATTTTCTCCCTGTATGACTGAAACATGAACAAAATCTATATGGGAAAGTGTCAGAATTTACCAGAATGAATAGACAGTACACTTCCAAATTGTACCTCCTCAAGTACAACTATCACTCAACTACAGTGTTTGTTTTGACTGAAACGTGGAAAGGCCCTTTGGGTCAATTTTTTCAGAAGCAGAAAAGAAATTCATCAGTTATCATGATGTAAGGACAAGACTTTGCATAATCTTGGGGTCTAGAGGTGTCTTCATTGAGAAGAAAAAATATTTTCATTTGTATTTTCAGAATAAACACAGGTCTCTAGAGCTGGAGGCCTGGAGAGATCATAGAATACTTAAGACATTATATTTTAGGGAAAAGTGGCAGAATATACTTCTAAGGAATATTAAAACTGGGGATTTTGTGGAAAGGTTATAATTAAGCATGGTAGCAGTAAGATAATGCGGACTGAAAAGCAGAAGGCTGCATATATCTGCAGGATTTTCCAACGAAGAGAAATATATTCAAAATGTAATGCAAGTGAATGATGCAGACATGCCTTTATCCTCACCTGCACTTATCAGCTGCCAACATTTCAAATTGCATTGCTCTTACTGGAGTGAAACTTCCCCTGTTCTTATACTGACTGAAGCTTATCTGCAACACCGAGACACAATGGGTCTACTTTAAAGGTGCAGATCCTCCTTTAACATTTCTTAATTCTGATGGATTTAAGTCAAATTCTTAGGGTATCTTAAACTCCTGGGGTGAGCACCTGTTTTTAACAGGCTCATCAAGGATAAAATGCAACCCTTTAGCATCAGCAGCCTGATATATGAACTGCACCAAAGGCTGATTTTGTTGCAGTGTGTTCAAGCAAAAAGGCTGAATTTCCAAATGGCCTTTAGGGAGAATTGATCATGGCAGCGAGCTTCTGAAAGTGGAGTGAATGTGCTCTGCACATTAACGGAACTTAGTGCAATCTTTAGGCTACCAACACCTCAGTCAAAAGCGAAGGGGAAATTAGTTTGAGAAGTTAGCAGGAGATCCACTCCAAAGCCCTCTCCCATTAAACATCCTTCTGGGTCAGAAGAGCAAGAAGGAGGTTAAGAACCAGCCCCCTGTTGCCTGAACTGTACTTTGCCGGGATTCTGCTTTTAGACTTTTTCACGCTGTGATTATTGAGAGGCAGTCTGAGATGGCAATGCCTCTGCTTAAAAATCTAGCCATTTTTTGTGATGTCCAGGCTACATCCTGCAGGCAGGTCCACAGGGAACATAAACTGCAGAAGCACTCATCCTGTCACAACGAGGTGAGCACCAATCTGGAGAACCCCAGGAAAGGAATCAGATACTCTCTGTCATTTGTACTTGGGAGTAGAGAAAGCCGTTTGAATACATAGCTTGGGCTCAGGATTTCTTACCCAGTTTACACAGAGCTTTCAAAGTGCAGCAAGGCTTAGTTCAGTCAGCATTGCCTCTCCTCCTTGGCATCTGGCAAATGCAAGGACAGGTGACGTACCTCTTTGGCACTGACCTGAAGACTCTCAGCTTAAGGGTACCTGAGGTAAATTTCCAAAAGCTGGTATCATAGTGCAGCAAGTAATACCTGTGCTGTGTAGCTGCTTCTGAGAGAGGTAAAAGCTGTGCAAACTGTTTTCAAAGCACTTTGACACACTGGATAAAATAACTTCCGTAACTACAAATCAGAACTATTTAAAGATAGGGAATACAATAGATTTTACTGGCTGCTGTTTTAATTCAGGCGTACAGCCTGCTCTCTGCTTGCTCTCTACAGCATGCCAGCTAGAACTGTAAACCACTGGAATTGAACGCAGCAGTTCAGCATAGGAAAACAGCAAAACTGTCTCAAACAACAGAAGTATAACTAATTGCCTATTTTGTATAGCAAACCAATAATGGGCATAATGGCCCACCTTACTCCCTCCTTTTAACTTGGGCAAGAACTGTATCTGTGGAATGAACTGACATTTCTTGTGTATTTGCCTTTTTGCCATGTTAATTTGATTGATGTCCCTCTGTTGCCGAAAAGTATTGCAAGAATACATCAAGGCTGATGCACTCTGTCAGTCAGAGCAGATTTCTGCAGATAACCTTCCTGACAATACCATGTTTGCACTTTCTCTGTAAACTTGTAGTGCTGGAAATGTAGGCACAGGCAAATGAAAGTTTAATTATTCACTCAATCTATTAGGATGAAATTCAGCTTAGTGCAGAGGATCTGCACAAGAATGCCTGTGCCATTTCAGTACCATAAAAGTGAAGCTTTACATGTAGAAGTGGATTTGACCAGGCAAAACTACCCTGTTCAGAGACTTCCTGCACAACAGAAGCCACAATTGTTTTGCCTGCATCTCTAATGGCTAAAGAGTGTGCCATTCTAGTACAACGATCTAGTGCACAAAATGGAGCATCACTGACCACAAGGTCTATCCCTGAAATATCCATCTAAGTCTAATGGTCAAAAACTGGTAGAAGCTCAGGCTGCGGGAACAAAGTATCTGTCCCTGCACATTCCTCCTTCCTGTCGTCTAACATATTCATATTTCCACATTCTCCTGAAGGCAACTTCTACAGTCGCTTAAAGACAACTTTCATAACCTCTTCCTCAGCCCCAAACTTCAGTCAGACTTAATTTCACAACATTAACCAGAATACCCTGATTTCAACAACAGCAGTAAAATGCCTCTGAGGTTTTGATAAAGACAGACATTTTTCTTCTACTGAGGTTTCCACCAATCTCTATTTGGTCTTTTGGAGACCTCCCCTTTCCTTATATCTGATTTCAAGAACTTACTCTGTTATAGCTCTCAGCTTCAAGATGGTGCTGCAGAAGGGACTGATGGCCTGTTACGAGCTTGATAAAAATAGTAACATTTCCCAAGGGATGCTGCTGTCCAAAATGGCTAGCAGATGATGTAAGAGTGGACTGAGCACTCTTTGTATGACTTCGGGCCTGATGGCCATTTTATTTCATGAGTGTTAAACTGTTGTATTTCTGTGAAAGCGAATGGAATTACACCAGTATTGAACTAGTGCAATGGAGTGGAGAATTGGGCCCTTAGAGTTAAATTCAATATGGAAGAATTAAGTGAAGTCTTGCAAGAGATGGAGAGTGGCTATGACAACTCCTAACACTCTTGTAAGACTGTTTGAACATCAACATTTATTATTTCTCAGACTTTGTCATCTCCCCTCAGAGATATTTGCCATGATATTCCCTAGAGCTATTGACCAAATGTTACAGTATTAGATTCTACAAAAACATTGTGGTAAGAATAGAGGAAGTCTCTGCGTGATCAGATAGATCAGCTGTTACAGCTTATTGGATGGAGCAAGCAGATGGTTCCAACATGATGCACAGAGGTTTAATCTTAGTATTTTATGAATCTACACTCATCCACACGAATCTGGGAAGTTTCACACTTGAGTAGCAAAGTACCTTTGTTACAGCAAAGTCAACTATGTATCAATAAAACACACAACATTTTTTTTAATTAGAAATGATCAGTACTAACCCTCAGTAATCCCTCATTCTAACTATAGCTTCACATAATGCAATGACTGCAATGGGAAAGGCATTAAAATGATATTGTACATTTCAAATGATGTGCTGCAGGTAATATCTCACATGATTATGGCTGAAAATATATTTTTAAATGAAACATATTTCATGATTGACCTTTCATTCTTTGAGTTGGCTTTGTTTTGATCCTGTTTTGTGTAAATATTTCATGTCATTGGTCTTTCTCATTTAGTATCTGTAGATTTTTGTTTTATTATGGAGTTTTCACGTGTGGTTGTAAATAACAACAATTATTTTGTGGCAAATTATAACATTAAAGCAGAGAAGTAAGAATTGGTTTAGTCCTATCTCAAGTAATTCTGCAGGAATTTTTGGACATTCATAAAATGGCAGGCATGTTTTGCCTGAGTACTGAACTCTAAGCAAGATGTAGTAGAAATAATTTCTGGTCTTGATCTTGTTTGACCACATCAGAGTGACTTTTAACATGCTAAGAAGGAAGGGTGTAGTATGTTCAGCATAGAAATATATGTTTCTAGAAATATACAGTTTCTAGAATCTAGAATCTAGAAATATACAGTTTCTTGGGTGCCTGGTACTTTTATGAACTTGTGAAAATTGTTAAGGACTAAATCTGACAAAATGCCCACTAAATATTGTTCACTATCTTGGAGGTTTGAATCATTCAATACAGTAACACCCTGACTTATGTGCTCCTGAAAATTAAGAGTTAAGGGTCTCAAAGTATTTAGAAATAATAATCTTTAACCTGAAGCGGATACTTGAAAACATATCTATTGGCCTCCTGGATTGATTAGACCTTTAAGTGATGGATATGAAAATTGCATCAAGGCTTCATATACAAGTCTTCAGAACACACTAGGACATTTCTAGTTGTAAGCAATAAACTTGTACAATGTAATTTTAGTGGCACAGCAGGGTGTCTTGTATCCTTTCCTGCTAATATTACTCCTTTCCTTTAAAAATAAACAGAAAACAAATATAAAAGTGTTGAATAAACATTAAAACAAAGATTAATTTTACAATTCTCTGACTTTCTGTCAAAACTGTATTCATAAGTATTCAAATATCATCTGATAAATAACTTAACTGGAAATTAACAACAACAACAAAACCAAAAGGAATGGGGAAAATAAAGATACCTGGAAAGATTTCAGCAAAGATCTAACTCTTGGAGTGTTTCCAAGCAGCAGCCTTGATTTTGATTAATATTATAATACAGCCTGCTAAAACAGCACCTCATAAATATCCATGAAGCGGTTTATTAGAGATGGTTGTAAATACTTAAAATCTTGTCTTGCAACCCATCAGATTTGAGAAAAAAGGCAGTTGAGAACATCAAAAGGTGAAAATAAGAAGAATTCTTAGAAGATGTTTTCTTCCTCTTAAATATTACAATATATCGGTCCAAAAAAACATTATCCTGAAGAGTGGAAATACTATTGGAAAAATGTGTGAATTGCTTTATAAGCACAATTAGCAGAGATTTTGAGAGAGATACTTTGGCGGGGGGGACACACACCTCGCAAAAATATGAGATGGGGAATATATGAAAATTACTCTTACTACAACATTCTATTTTCTTATTTCAAAACCAAAATAAAATACTTGTAAGAAAATGAAGTTGGTATGCATGTAAAAAGAGGGTGGAAACTAAAGTGCTAAGAAAGGAACCAATGAAATATTGGGGCATAAGCAATTTACTTTTCCAGTCTCCTCATCTGGTAAGCCTTGTTTTACACATAAGCATCTTGCGATTGTAGAACAAAATAACTTTAAGTTCTGTTATATTTGCAGTTTTAGTCATCTATCCTCCAAGTTCTTGTCTCGCATCAAGTATTTATGTGTTCATAGACAAGGCCATTCTGGGTAGCACTTTTGCTGTTTTTCTAGGTTTCCCTTCCCTTACAATGGGTTTTAGCTCATGAAGACTGTAAGACAGTAAACTGAAGTCATGCATTTACCAAGAGATGGTGAGCAGCAGGGGGAACAACATTAAAAAATGTGTCACTAATGTGGTGCCCCAGCTCTAAGACATTGGCCTCTGAAGGCAGAAGACACCATTGGTCTGCCCGATTCTTTATCTTCTCTGGGAAGGAACACAGTGAGGACACTTACTATAGAGCTATCCTACAGAAAATGAGTTATAGCACAGACTGTCTTGAAGGAATTGTTATAAACGGGAAATGGTACAAGTCATGACTGACCACAGACAAGCTACCTATAGTAAGGCCAAGCTGTGATTGCTGTTCAAGGTCAGCTCCTGTCCGAGTTGCTCCCTGCGGATGGGTTGAAGTCACAGCGCAAATTCAGTAGAGAGTGTCAGCCCAACAGTTTACTTTCAATTCCCACTCCCTTTGCTGTGATAAGAATTTCACATGTAACCAGCCCAGTGCTACAAGTCCTCTGTTTTCCTGACTATGTGTGGCAGATACAGGCCCCCAGACAGTACACGGCTCTCTCTGCCTATGGCCATGAGATATGGAAACATGATGTGACACGATGGGGTGTGTTCATCCCCCCTGAATCGAAACTGGGCCTGCATATGCCCCTGGGAAGAAGTGAAATAAAAGAATGCTAAAGGAAAATTATAGTGTGCTTACTCCGCGTTTCTTTTCACTTTCTAGCTTAGCAAGTCCCTATGAAACCATTTGTCATATGTTACTAACTCTTGGTGCTACCAAGGTAGAGCTGCTGCTACACAGGAAAGTTTACACAAAGAAGGATACTTTCTCCTCACAGAGAAAGTTTTGACTTGGAAACGATGCCAGTTTTGATCATGATATTGCAGCTCAGAAGCCAGATGTTATCATTCTTCATTGTCAGGCACATTCTTTGTGCTATGCATTGCACAACACACTTCCATCTCCCTTACACTGTGGGAACTTGTAGCATTTGGAAGACATTTCTCTGCTTGGTTGTCATTTGGAAAATGTTAGTTTCCAACATTCAGCTTTAATTGCAAAATGCACAAGTTTATAAGATACTCTTCTGCAAAACGAGAATTTTGGTGAGACCTAGGAGGCAAGCCAGTTGTAGAAAACAAAAAGCTAAATACAAATAACAGACAACAGGAAGATGAAACAAAGACACAGAGGTAGATGATGGGAACGGGAATAGCACACACTACCATAGAAACAATTTATTCCTTAGAAATATTATAAACTCTAGTAACATTCTCATTGCTGGAAAGCAGTGATGCTCCTGGAAGTGACTTTACGCTCACTAAATTGCTGAAATCAATGTTATACAGAGCCTTTCTGTGAAAGCACTAGTGAGTCATAGTGTAGTCGGCTGAAAACTATTTTTGTGCCTCAGCTTCATGCATACATTAGATCCAACTACAAACTTTATCTCTGACTTCTAGGACCTTTAGTCTTCAGGCCCAGAGGTACATACCTAGCTTGCTGGAAAGTCAGATCTCCTCATTTTTAGTCGCACCGCATCACCTTGGCAATACTTTCATAGTATACATAAGCATGAACTGAAAGAACATCATTCACTTGTTTTCAGATTCTGTGGGTACAAATATAATCATGGACTATTTATGGTATGATTCCCCCTATAAGAATAATAAATACCTCTGTAATTAACTGATTAATTATGTGTCATAATTGCACTGTTTTCCATAAACTGCATAGTAACCTTTTGAGACTGTTGAAATACATGTTGACTCCCCACCTCCCCCACTTTTTTTTTAATACTACACTTTTTCATTCAGATAAAAATGTAAGTATTTTTCCACCTTGTCAAATTTCAGGCCACTCCATTTTCAGGTGAAGTCTCCTTCATTACCAATAAAAGTCCCTCAGGGAGATGAGCAGTAACTGAACACACAGGCTAAAAAGAAATGATGAACTACAAAAATACACTTGCTCAGTGTGGATGAGGAAGGAAATCATACACTACTCTTCTTATTCCATACAAACGTTATTTTCTATTGAATTGTATGATGCAGCTCTTCTCCCACCCTACATTCTTCCCCCAAGAGTAATCATTCATTTTCAGCAGTACGGCTATTTTGATTGAGGCATTTTTTTCCTGCTCCTCACAGAATGTGCTTCATATAAGCCGGTACACTAACTCTCTGTTAAAAAGGGATAACAGGGAAGAGGTAATTCTTATCTGGATAGCTGACACACTTCTAGCGGAATATTTAATATAGAAATACAACATGAACTATCATATATTACAGAAGGAAATCCTAAAAGAATAAATTCTAAGCAAGCACAGTAACTCTTCAGCTGAAATTGAAGGACTAAAGCTAGGGAAATGATTCTGCAAACTCATCTTCATGGGCCCAGTCCTACACATGTTACTGAGACCTAATAAGTGCCATTTCACTGAATTTAAAAGATTAAAATTTTCAAAGATGTAACTAGGGCTGGTACAAACTGTATTTGGCAATCTCAGAAACTCTGTGATACTCTGAGCATTTCATTGATTAATTATTTTGAGGATACTGGGGTTGTAAAGAGTCAACACCTGTAAAACACTGGCCACTTATACAGCTTTTAAATAAGAACATTGTTAACTGAATTCTTGAAGCACTAAAGCTTGACAATTCTGTCCTGGGAAACAGAAGCCCATTACAGCTTATCCTTAAGGTCAAGAATTTCAGACTTTAAGGCAGCAAGCTGGGAAATGGCTTCTAAAGCTATGAGTCCCCTTGGGGAATAGTTCTGCTACCTGCTTCCTGTTTAACTCAGAGATTGCAAATTCAAGCCCTTTCATTCATAAACCTGCAATACAATTACATAGAAAAAGAGAATTTTTCTCCAGTAGTCCCTATGAGTTAGAATTACATTGCTTTAAAAAAAGCCAACACTAAGATAATTGATATGATATGGAGTAGGGATGAACAGTCTTAAGATGCACACCACGAAAGTGCACTCCTGTCTTAGAAGCTACAGTTTAGATCTTGGTAGAGATCTTGAAAGGCTCTGTACTGGGAAACCCTGAATAATGTGGAAATGTTTTGCTTACCCCTATCTCTTAAAATAGGGGCTGGAGAGCTAAGAAGGTCCTATTCCAATGCCACACAACTATGTTTACTTCCCTATAGTAAGCATCATTCCTTCAGCATAGGTAGGAAGCTCTCAAGCTTTTTATGGTGAAATACACAGTACTGGATATGATTATCAAAGCTATATCTAGTGAAAAGCCACTCTAGCAATTCCACCTTAAATAGTTGTCACCACCCACAAACATGTTTCATTCATAGTGTGACAGGATTGTGGAAGATTTATTTAGATATTGCTTAGATAACAATACAGTAATGGTCTGTTGTGATGGAAATCAGCTCCTAAATCCATTGTGCTTGGTAGTTGCACAGGAAGTCCAGCCAAGGGCAGGATTTCCACTTGCTGTTATGGTTTGTGTACCTAAATAAAGCCTTGTGAGAATGTCTAAGTATTCAGTATTTATAACATAACATTCTACTTTTTAGTGATCAAAAAATTTCTATGTTTTCATTTTGCCTAAACAATAAATTTGCACCTTTTAGAACCATTAAAGAGCAGATGTTGCAAGCTGACACAAATTAATGTATTTAAAATAAATCCACATACAAGAGACTCTTGTCTGAAGTTTGTGCCAAATATATGAAGACTGTAACCCTGTAAGGTTTATTACATAAATGAGAAGTCTTGATGTTATACAGAATCATTTTAATCTCTCTGTGCAACAATATAGCCTGTCCTTCATAACATATAACTCCATCTGTTCTGGCAGTTTTGCAGTAAGCGTGTATAAAAACCAACATCCTTTCCCTTACTTAATCACTGCAAAGTAAAACGGCTCACAACTACAGAACTGTGCCTTGGAGAACAGAGAAGGGCAAAGGCATGTCCTCCCTTGCATGCAGGACAGTTTACTAGAAACAGGATTAAAACCTTTTCGATTGGTTTCAATTGGTCCCAAGCTGGTTAGGCCTATTCCATCTATAATGACATTATCTTCAGTGGAAGATCAATCAAGGAGCATAGTTAAATTTTCAGCACAATTGCTGTATGTCCTGGGGATAAGGCAAGAACTTTTTCACATGTGGTTACTCAATATTCATTTTAAGGAATTAAAATTAGAATTGGCACGATAGTTGAAAATATGTCCTCTTTTTCTATGAAATAATATTCACAGAAAGAGTTTTGTACGTGGCAGCTTGTTTCTCAGGACATGAGGGAACATTTCAGAAATGCATTTTTATTGGAGAACAGAAATACCTCAGCAAAGCATGGTATAGGAAGAGTTAACTCTTGATTTTAGAGCATTGTAATCTAACAGACTGTTAAACAGTGAGAGAGAATTTAGTGACCTGAAAATGGCATAACTAATTGCAGAGTCTTGAAAAAATAACGGTAATGTGGAGGTTCATGAAATGTGTATGAACTGTATCACATATTCATGCCCTATTACTGTGAATTCTGAAGTGTCTTACTGTTCAAGATAATAGACCTTGATTCAATTCAGTCTGATGTAGGATGAATTTCATGTGCTAATTAGTAAAGCATTTCTTAATGATTAGGAAAAAGTAGATAACATCTGATTGAAAACCTAACTGTCAGAGATAAAACAACGATACAACTCTGGGTGGAAGGAATGCCAGTCAGGCTGAATTCAGGTGTCTTAATTATGATAATTAATGATTGTATTCCCTATATAAATGAACTCAACCAACATGAAAAGCATACTGTAATTAAAGTGCTTTTGAAAAGCAACATTTAAACAAACGCCATTGGTAATATTAATTACTTTTCTCATTTTCCATTTCACATTTGATTGCATTAGTTCACTAAGGAGCTAACATGGAAAGACTTTCAGCTACTACAGTTCCTACCGAAATAAGAACTTAGCACTACACAGAAAGAGTGCTTAAAAGACCCTGCAGACCCTGCATCTTTATCACTGCACATAATCGAGGATTTTTCTCGTATACAATGAAAATATACTCTGCTGTTAACAAATTGCCGCATCACTTTTTCCATCTCCAATATGATGTATTAATGGATTTCCTCCTGGCCAAATATCAAACTACAAGTGGATGTGGCTTTGAAGAGACCAGAAGAAACAACAGCTGAAAGAAAATGGTTTTTTGGGGGACAGACCTGCTCAGGAAATGGATTTTGTGTCCTAAAAGAGATGAGAATTTTTTTTTTCTTTTTAGTTATTAAGTCGCTTGCACTGAAATGAAACTAGAGTTTATTTGTGATTTGATTTGGTTTGGTTTTGGATGGCTGTTTTTTCTGAAAAACCAAAATCTTCCCAGAGCAAGCTTGATTTCATTCAGAACAATGGAAGGGGTCTTTAAAACAAACAAACAAACAAACAAACAAACACATCATCCATTTATGTTTTGGGTGCCTTAGGCTTATTTGTAGTCAGCTCTATGAAAATAGCTGCATATCCACAGGATTCTAGTTGCTCTAAAACACATGCTGCACATCCCTGTTTAATGCTTATACCAATCTTATTGTGTAGAGACCCTGTCAAATCTACGGATGACAACATATATGCACATATCGAAGTTATATTTTAAGATAGATATAAGGTAAATCAACATTATCTTGTCATCGACTTTTGCTATACTGAGAAAAATTCTTAGTGACAGGACTTCTCAAAGGAGTGTAAAGTCAGCATATTAAGGGTAATTTAGCTTGTTAATAATATGATGAGTACAGAATAGCTCCCCTGGAAGCCAATCCTGTACTGATTACAATTCTACATAAGAGATAAAACATAAGTTAGCAAAAGTTTCACAGCTGCAGACCAAAGTGACAAAATAGCAGAACAAAGACATCAGTGATAATGGGTAAAATTCTGGTCTCAGTAAGGTCAAGAGCAAACTCCCATTGATTTCAATGATGCTTGATATTTCTAATTTGTCACTTTTGAAGTGACAAATATACAAACAGCTGTCAGTACAGAGCAGTAGCCTGCTAAACCACACCTCCACAAATGTGGGGGGGTTTTGCTGTATGTAGTCAGCCACCCAAGAAATTTGCCAGCAGGCTTTGGATGTATACTTTGAAGTGATTCAATTCTATTAAAGTGTAGCTTGCGCATTTGCTATTTTTGAGTTTCTTAAAAAAGCCATCTGTAGTTATACTCCCAATCAGAATAACCATTTTCAGTAATGGAAAAGTGAATTGTCTAGGGAAAGCCTAGGGAAAGACTGGAAATGTCACTGTTATGGTTAAATACTATGTATTCCTTCTCCCTTCTACATCTCTCTGCTGCCCTTCACCATTCTCTTTTTTAAAGCCTGCTTCACTAGCTAGATCTCTCCTTATTTTCACCCTAACACTGCGCCATGAGAAGCCCATGAGATGATACCACCAGAAAGAGTAGCCTAACAGACAGTTTTTACTCTTTTGAGGTAAACGCTGGCTCTGCACTAACGTGTATGTTTTTAGAAAAGCAATAATCCAAAGGAGGAGTGCATTCTCCAACATGAAGAGACAACAGCTGGAAATGTCCCATTCTTGTCTTTCGAGGTCTCTGTCCTTCATTACTCAAACTTCCATGCAGCTTCTCCTATGCTCATCTGGACAGTTTGCATCACCACCGTTACTCATCGTACTGCTTCTAACTCACCCTCCACTATTTTTCTATCATAATGGATGAAAATTCAATTCCATGAACAGCAAGGCTAGCATTCCTGTCAGCTTCCACAAAGCTGAAATTTTGCTTAATAGGCACAGCCACTGTAGTTCTTTCCTGGAACTAAATATGCCGTGATTTCAGCTAAAGGACCCACATGGCTTTGAGATCTGAGAAACTCCAAGGACTCATTTGCCTTCTGGCCACAAGCCGAAACTCTGACACACTGGAGTAAGACACCATCACGTGTAACAGGATGACCACTACAATACATGCTCACTTGGTGTTCAGAGGCATCTGAATGTTGTCATCATGAATCGGATCCTCTGTGCTGTGCTTCTGACTCCCACAAATCCTGCTAGAACTTATCACTGAAGCAGTTAAAAAAATCCAAGTCAAAACAAACAAACCAACCCCAACAAACACCTCGGTTAAAAGTAACCCTTTTCAGAGAAATCTGCCTTCTATGTAGGATTTTTTTACTTGCTTCTTTAATACAGTCTTCTTCTTTTTTTTCTTTTTTTTTTTTTTTCTAGAGAAGTTTTATGCAAAGATTTTAATGAAGACAACAGAGGGCAAACTAAACAGTTCCTCACAGCAGCACAGAGCAGGTTGTGAACTCTTAAATCAGATCTGCCACCAATGGTATAGAAACTTTTCAACATGACCTGAGCCACAGCATTTTCCCAGCTGCTTTCACTGCAGTGAACACCCTGCCTCTGCTCAGCTTTGAGGAGGCTAATGTAACCCTTTTATATTTAGCACAAACACAACAAAAGTTTTACATGAGAACACTACACAGCTCACATCAAAGGAGGAGACAAGAAATCATATTTCTTACGGAGAAAGATGCATTTTTCATTTTTAGCTTTGTACCAGTGAAGTAATCTTTTCCTTTTCCTCTAAACAGGCTGCTGTTGCCCATATTGAGTGCTCATGGGGTTTATTAGCATTCGTTCCTTACAGTCTGTATCCCATTTGTACTGTACAAACTATTGTAAGTCTACTTCCTAATCCAATGGTTACCAATTAAATACCACCCAAGACTCAACATTTAATCAACCTTTGCCTTTTTTTCGTAAATCCTATAAAATAATTTAAGTTCATTAATGATTTGTATTTTAGAAGTGCTTCAGTGTCTGCAAAGGCACAAATGCCATTCTTACTGTTCACACCAACTTCCAGGGTTCAAAAACAATTGAAAAGACAATTAATCATGTTGGATGCATTTAAAAACAAACCAAATCAAAACCTAGCGGAGCTTTTGCAGATTACTATCTTGATTTACAGATTTAGTATGCTCTGTCTTTGAAAGTGGAGTGTCCTCTGCCCTCTTCCTCTACCCCTTGCCCGGGGTGAAACACTTTGAGAAGGGAGCAGGTTCAAGAAGCAGAAGGAACAGAAAAGAATCTCTGAGCTCTGTTCCACAGTTCAGACTACCTCTATATATCCATTCTTTTGGCTATTATATGAAATTTGTGATAAATCATTTGAATTTTTTGACTTGAAAAGTAGAAGTGGTACAAGAAGATGCTTGTGACATGCATGGGTTATATACGCAGACTAATACCACTATGCACGTAACTTCTGAAAAGTGGTGTTCACCACTGAAGGCACTATGTTGTACAGTGCTTAGCTCTTACCATGCTTATTGCACTTTTTGAAACCATGCAGTTTATAAGATTTTAACCCCTTCAAATTTTAACACTTTAAAGTGCTCAGCTCCACTTCCATTTAAGCATCTGTTTTAGATGACGAATGTCATCTAAAAGAAGGCAACACTCCATGCACTCTGCTCCTGGTGCACCTGGAACCCCATACTGCATCTTTGTAACCGTGTGAGCATCTCCCTGACCTAGAATGGCAGGTCTCTGTTTCTGCCAACAGACGGCTTTAACTCAGCCGCTGGTGTCCACACTGTTCAAAGCACAATCGAGACCCTTTGTCTGCCATCCCATCTGTTGTTGTGGCAGATGAAGTCTGACCTCTTTCAGAGACACAAAGGTGGCTTGGCACCTATTGGAGGGTATCCTGATAACAGACTGGGTGCACAGTACCTGTTCTCGCACCCACACGGACAGATACAAATGTGGGTCCATGCAGACAGTAAGGATGGACACAAGCTCTTTCCTATCCTTCAGACACATCTTTAGGTTTTGCTGAAGGTCATATTTCAGCAGTTTTTCATCCGTGTAACAGAGATGCACATTGAGGATGCATCCATAGATGTCACGCTGAAGACTAACAGCCTCCCTTACTGCTCCGTACACTGTTTCAGCGAGTACTCATTCTGAATATGAGCTTACTGAAGGATTACTTCTTGAACTTCAATAACATGCCTGTAGAAAAACGCACTGTTTTACACTACAGTTTTAAAGATGATTTGTGTATTTAGGAAATTTATGCATTCATTAAAAGGCATTTTAGAAAGAGTGGGGAGCTTAGAGAAATGATGCAATATAGTTAGCATTCCTTTTAAAAAAGACCATATTTGTGAGAATAAGAAATAATCCTTTTTTTTTTTTTTTTGGCATATTTCACTCTAATAAGAAATGAGATAAAGTGCCTCTAAATAGAAATTAAAGATATATAGACATGCAACTTCAAAAATAACTAACCCTGAAAGGATTATAGAATATATGGTCCTAAGGAGATGTTCTCTATTTTTAATATTTTCCAATGCAAATATAAGATTAGTTACTGATTGGTACACATAGAAAATTGAGGAGAAAATTACAGTGATAAACTTTATGTCATTTCTGAGATGATATGTTCATTGTAATGAAGACCTTGCTTTAAACTAATCATGACAGAATGACTAATATGTGGTAGAAGATCTATCTGAGCAGCCTTTGGGATCCTAGGAGAAAAAAAAAAAATAAAGCTAAAAAATTTAAAACTAAAGCATGGTCATTTCTATTTCTAAGTTACTGCTGCGAATGTCTCAAAGACACAGAATTCAATTGCCCATTTCAAGATGGTATTTAGAATGTCAAAAGATACACTCAGAAAGATAACTAGGACATAACAAGCACTATCAATCAGCTCCTAACAGCTGAAAACCCAGCTGATACTACAAAGTTATCAAGGAGATGTTAAAGAAGATATGGATGTCATTTGGCTTGCAAGGCTATTTCTTTTTCTTTTATTAATTCAACAGAAGTCTTTGTGTTTGAAAACATTTTGGCCAATAAATTTAAATATGATCCTAGACTACATGTTACTGTCTCTTAAAATTCCATCATTTGAAAAAGTGCAGGAATTTAATGACCAGGACTTCTCTGATCCCCAGAGTCTCTCCTTCATCTTTGGATGGTGATTTTTTTTTTTTTTTTTTTTTAACAGTATGATTTTACTTGCTACAGAAATGTTTTCAACTACTATGTTTTATAATTAAAAAATGTGTTTATGTACCCCTATACTCCCACTATAGCCTTTGATAATAGAACATAGGAGTTGAAAACGGCCCATCCACTACTTCAATTGCTCTGAATGGGAGAGCTGGGCTAAACAGCACAGCAAGAGGGAAATTATTTTGGTGTTTATGTTTGCAGACTAAGGCCCTGATCCTGCAGACATTTAGGCAGTTGAGCGATTTTACACAAGTGACTAATCTGATTTAGTTCAAAGGGAGTACTCAGATATGTTAAATGTCTTACCTGCCTACATGTTTATAAGCTGGAGGCTTACATTACAACCAAGCTGTCACTTTTGGTGTAGGCAACTTCACTGGATGAAAACACTGTTTTTTCATTTTCTCTTAATTGTTGCCAAAGGAACAGTACTGCATTCCCTGATCTACTTTTATGAAATACAAAACAAGAGTTTGCATTGCTAGAGTGCACATGAAGCTAAATTGAAAATGGTAGCTGGGCTTAAACTTCAGGAGAAGGAAACAGGGCTATAAAGCAAGTTAAAATAGTTAGGATACAGAAAAATATTTTCTGTTACACAGTGCAAACAATCTGGCCACATTGACTTTGGTAGTACCTAAAGCTACTGTAGAAGTGGGAGGTGGTTTATATTTCTTTCAGAAATGACACTTAAAAGGTAGGTTTCAAGAGCAAAACCTTTCCCTGTTATTTACTACATTTGTTGTCTATTAATGTAATATGCATGCCACCACAGTAATGTGATTCCATGTGGAGAATCTGCATAGTAAAAATAGCATAATCAGATATGATAAGAGGCAAAAATCTTTGCCATAATCAGCAAATATTAAGGGAAGGCACAAGGCTTCTGACTGCATTCAAAAGGCAGACAAACATTTACTTTCTAGCACTTACCTCTGAATTTTTGATACTAACATTTTGTTCAGGCAGTTACATACTTCAATGAGAATGCTGCATAAATATAGACACAAATCCATTGTCTTTTAATATTAATCAAAAAACACAGCAATACTGTATTTGAAATTTTAGTATGCTGCTGTTACACTACTTCCACAAGAATCAGTTTTTCATCTTCAGACAGTATCATGCTAAAGTCCTCTGATATGACCAAAACTAAATCATCATTATTTAGGTGTTACCCTTTTAAAACACAATAGTGAGATTTTTTTTTTTTCCCCCTTCTGTTACAGTTTACATTCTCTGTACTGTGGGAACAATTTCACTTATTAACTGCAGTCTCTCAGACAGAATGAACCCTCTTTACTGCTATGAACTTTTTGTCAAAAGAGCATCAGAGTTTGTACTACGGCCAGACATCACTGAGAAAACTGCTGGTCAAACGGAATGGGACCAAGCCCATGTCTCCTTACATTTCCAGTGACATAAAATGGGACTCTTCCCCAACAGCCACTCTTTCAAGCCTGTAGCATTGCAGGGGGTTGTTGTGACCCAAGTGCAGGACCTGGCACTTG
>KL269121.1:26467-42597 GCA_000699545.1 Podiceps cristatus | reverse complement strand
GCGGTTCCACTCAGGTAGCTGCTCACGTTGCTGCACAGAGGACGCAGCTCACCCTTTCAGGCTGAGTTTAGCACAGAGGACAAGCTGCTAAATCAGGCCGTGGCAGATACAGCCCCCCCAAACAAGTGAGATGCAGCTCATTCCCCGGTGGCAGCGATCCCCGAGTAGACCACGGTCGCTTTGTAAATTTGGTCCTCGTTAACATGGGTGATTACATAAACTCATGCTAATTCTTGCGGTAATTCCCTTGCACACAGCTTTCATATTTCTGGATAATTAGACGAAAATGTAATCCATTCCTAGAGTTACATTGCTCTTAACGTTTTTGTTTCTTTATTAAAGATTCTGCAATTAGACCTCATTGGCAGACAGCCCAGCTCAGCGACCTTGTGTCTTTTACCTGTAAAATAACAAGAAACAGGAATGGAGCACAAACAGCTGTTAGTTATGGCTTTCATTTAAATATTTGGAGGAAATAGGAGCTTGTTAGAGACGGGTTGGCCTTAGTGAACACTGTCATTGCCGTCCCCAGCTACTTAACATTTATCATTAACACCACCAGGTCCTCTTCTCCCCTCTGCTACTCAGTCATAATTAAATTGCCCACATCAGAGTGCATTAAACAGTGTAAGTCTCCCCGTTTTACTAGTAATCTTATTCCAGAGGTGTCAGCTTTCCAATTTAACAGACTTACTCTTTCTCCTGAACCCACTATCAATACCAAACCATTTCCATTTCTCTTGCAAGCTTCAGTGAAGGAAAAAGTCTGTAGAGTACTGAAGAAAATAAAACTACATCAGAGTTCCAGAGTTAGGGATACCCCTCTGTCCACCTTCCTCACATTAATACCCCCTTAGCTTTTCATGCGTTGGGAGATGGCTGGCCACAGCATCAGTGCAGTTCTGTCCCAGTGCAGCTGATGATTTTGGTGGAACATGGGAAAGAAGCCAGCATGACCAATGCCTAATGTTTCTTTGCATCTAACCTTGGTCCTCAAAGGCAGCGCAGGAAGGGACCTACAGATATCAGATCCACTCTCAGCTGCCCATTTCCACTGCTCAGAGTGTAATTAAATTATAAACTAAAGGAGCAGTTACTGATCAGTTTAAAGTATTTCACCAAGAGAGAAGCTTGTTTCAAGCTGGGGCATCCTGAGAGATTTGCAAGCCTCAACGGCAGTGATCAATGACAGCTCTGCCATGCAAAACCCTGAAACTCCTTTAGTACATCGAAACTCAGAGAGAGAAAGAGAGAACCATTTGGAAAGGAAAAGACAAAAAGGGGAAGGAGAAAGGAAAATAAAAAGCCACTGACAAATGCTAACTTATCCTTTCCTTTTTCCACTCAGGATCACCTGGGGTCCACAGAACTTTCTTTTTCCCATTTACGTTATGAACTGAAGTGACCTCCAAACTTCCAGTTTCTCCTTGGGAGGATTTTTACTAACACTGTGGTAACATCTCATGTATTAAATCAAGGTTCAGGCATGGAACATGCACAGGCAAAGGATTCAGGAGAGAGCTTACAAGGTTAACAGCTGACAACCAACTGGAATGGCATGAAGGTTAATTGCTATTTGCAAAGCACTTTTCAGGTCCCTCTAGATAAAAGGTTTTCTGTCTCCATTAAGGAACTTTGAAGCAAACTACAACCAGCGAGTAATCAGTGTCCAGTATCTGAAAATGCTCAAGATAATCAGCTCCCAAATGAAGTCAGATGAGAAATGTTTGGGGAAATAACCCTAATAATTTAGTCTATAATAATAACCCAGATAATTTAGTCTGTACCGTGTCTAACTGAAGGCAGGATGGGACCAAGAAATCCTGAATGCTGATCCTTCACCAGAAAGCCTCAGAATAGATAATAAAGTCAGTTTAGGCTTTACCCAGGCAACAGCCCTCCAAATGAAAAGACATGCACTAACCTAACTAGCACTGGGGCCAGTAAGTTATTCTTAAAGCATTTAGAGCCATAGTCATTTTATCTCAGGGAGAGATTAATGACAAAAAGACAGGTAGTAGCTTAAACAGCTGCAAAATGTAGAACTGTTTTCCATTTTTACTTTGATTGCACTCCAAGGCATCTTCCCACGTCTGCTTCATCAGTGCGTGTGGGATGTGCCACACGGGATAAATTCAGTAACTCATCTTTACCTGGATACTTCTCAGTTCTGGAGAAAAGGATAAAGTGCTTCAGAGAAAATCACAAGAAATGGATAATCACCTGAGAAACTTCTAGTTAACATTCATCAGTTAGATATTCGTTTACGGCTGGTATAACATACCTTTAGACAGTCCAGTGGACTCCCTACGTTCAGGGTTTTTGAACTATGCTAAGCTTAGTTAATGCCCTCCAGCAGTGAGTTTCTTGAGTTAATTCACTATTGCAGAGAATAACGTTTAGGACATGCACATGCTGGGATTGCCCACCTTAAAAAGCATCATAGGAGATCCCTGATGAGATCATGTCTGGCACTTTGAAAGGCAAAATTAAGGCCAAAAATGGAGATGATCAGAGGTCATTCCAGTTTATACTAACAATGGAGCCCAGCTCTCCCCAGCCACAGTCACTGGAACCTGCTTTTCCACACGACTACAATAAGATGAGGAATCTTGCGATACGAATTTCCAGCAGTGATGACACCAGAGAAGACAAAATGCAAAGTCAGATGGCAGCCCTGCTTAAACCACCTTTTAGGAAGAGAGGATTCATTGATTTTTTTTTTTTTTGTTTTTTTTTTAAAGGGAGTGGCAGAAAGTGTAAGAGGAAAAGGAAGAGAGACTTCCGCATCCAGTCCTTATTTATCACATCATAAAATCAGCCAGGGCATTCATATAGATGTTCATACAGAGGATAGTTTAATCCTTATCTAGACAAATGCAAAATTTTGTGTCAAGTCCAAAAATTTCAGCTTAGTTGTTACTCATAGAATCATAGAAAGGTCTGGGTTGGAAGGGACCCCAAGGATCACAGAGTTCCAACCCCCCTGCCACAGGCAGGGACACCAACCTCCAGGCCTGGATCTACACAAGGTTGCCCAGGGCCCCGTCCAACCTGGCCTTGAACACCTCCAGGCATGGGGCATACACCACCTCTCTGGGCAGCCTGTTCCAGCCCCTCACCACTCTCTCTGGAAAAACTTTCCCCTAATATCCAATTTAAACCTTCCCTCCTTCAGCTTTAGTCCATTCCCCCTTGTCCTGTGATTATCTACCCTCATCTTGAGGCATAGTCTATTTTACCACTTTCTGGAGGAAACCTTGACTATAAGAATTGCTGTTCTTTTTCAGCTACCAGAAAGCACTCTTTTTAAAAAGTATAAACATTACATAATGCAACTCAAGAACTGTACCCTATGGTCAGGGATTCACCATCCCCAGACAGAGCCCTACAGACCCTATGGCCATACCCACATCCTTGCTCCAGGGAGACTCCCAGCTCACCATGGATGAACGTGTCCTGCTTGTGGGGGCAGGAACAAAGAACACTATGAAGTGAAACCACCTCTGCGTCCAAGCTCCTTGTCAAATCTGCTGCCAGTTCAGAGGCATTGCAAAGGGATGGCTACAGACAATGGAAAAGAAACAAACCTGGAGCGTGAAAGGCAAATGACCAGAGATGAGAGGAAGAGGAGAAATGAAACAACTCTTTGAAGCCAAACCATATCTTTCTAGGGTAGAGCGGCTACAGTCAGGATTACACAGGAACAGGGGAACATCGCTCAATCTAGACCAGCGTCAGTAATAAAATGAAAACCCCTTTAGCTACAAGAGGTTGTCATCTGTACTGTTTGTGCATTCCAAGGAGAAGCATCCATAGATCAAGATAATCCCCTTTCTCGCTTGTGCTTTCAGTCTGTTCATTTTTTCAGTGTCAGCAAGTTCTATATTGTTTGTAAGACAAAAAACGACAGCAGTTTGATCTTGGTTCACCCAATATGCGCTTGCAATGGGACATGCAGCCCCCATGCACTAATTCATTTCATCAAGGAGCAGAAGCTGAGAGTCTGAGACAGTCCTGTGACCTCACTTCAGGAGGTTTGAGATTTTTTTTTTTTTAAATGCCTTTCAGGCTTGTTAACAAAAATTTAAAAACAAAAAAAAAAAAAAAAAAAAAGGAAGAAGCAGCACAGGCTGTTTTGTGGTCCAGATAATTATACTTTCTATTAAAAAAATAAAATCTTAAGAACATAATCTATGCAAGTCTTTTCCTTGAATCAGAGATTGGGAGAAAAGCTCTATTTATTGCTGTATGAGGGAAGCAAGATAAAATTAAATGCACACCCAGGGACGGGACTGTGAAAAGTCTGTATTCTCCCTAATATAATGAAAAGCTGAGAAGTGTGACATGTTTGCAGATTATTTATTAGCAGTAGGACAGAAGCTATTTTAGGCGCATGTCTTTAGACACCATTAACAGAGTAATTTACTCTCCAGAGTGCCCTTTCAGGAAACAGTAGGAACTAAGTAAACCCCATATATCATTCAGAAGCAGGAACAATTCTCATTGTTTCTTTCCTAAATCTATTTCCTTTCTCAGAACTTTGCCACCATATGGTCAACAAGGAAGCAGTGTAACAGGATCTGATAAGACTGAATTATATATTTTAGGAAGCTTCAGGAGCCAGGCCAAGGCATTTAAATACTGAATTAGGACAAATTGTTTGCCATCTTATCAAAAGGAAAAACAAACAGGAAAAACTTCACATCTGATCTAATGTATGAGGAACCTTATAGACATGATAGCAATGAAGGGCCAGCTACAGGCATCCAGTTGTTCCTCATGCTTGTGTTTAAACAAATGGCTCTCGCCTGGATGTCTTTCTTTTTTTACTGCTCCAAGAAAAGTGTGCAGCAAACATGACATAATATACATAGAAGACTGACAGGAGACAGGATGTGTTACTGTAGTCCATTACTTCATACATTCAGTTTTCTACTGCTCAAGCAGCTGTGTCCTCTCTGTCTACACATCTTGTGTTAGATTAAAGAAAAATTAATCTGAGAAAGAGCAAAAGTACCCCCCCACACAAATTACGTGTCGATGTGTGGGGTGCGGGTGTGCATAACTGTGATGTGGCATGCGTGTTCTGCATGCTGCAGAACTGGAAATTAAATGGCTACAATCTCCAACAAGGCAAACAAACTTGAAGTGTGAATGTAAAGCCCAGAGAAGGGTAAACCAGAACATTTTCCAACATGCTCTGATAACATTCGATGGGACAAATAATGAGAACAAAATGGAATTTGTGTTCTGGCCTTCTGCTCAGAGAGGACTCATTTGATTTCTCAAAATAGGACCTCAATAGGATTTTTTGGTGGGCTTTCTGTCCTCCAGGGAAAAATTTCACACAGGTAAGAGACCAGACTTGCTATGCATCACGGAATATTAAATTGTTTCTTCCACTTAGGGGCTACAGCTCCTTTTTTCTAATCCAGCTTCATTTTCACACCATCCCCATTAAGGTTAGAACCAAATGAACATTTTCCAATGTTATGATCCAAGGACACATGGAAATGCATTGTGGAGTTTGAAGGTCGTTTTGAAGCAGAACGGCAGCATTAGAAGCCCGTCCAATCTCTTACAACTTAGATGCAAACTGATTTCTAATTTTTTCAGAAGATTAAGAAAATACTACAGCTAGCACTAAAGTTCTGTAATGTGGAAGTGGTCCTCACCCTTCACTGCAGTGCTCCAAAAGCCACTGCAAGCCTTCCTGGAGACTGTAGAGAAATCACTGGAGATGGAGGAACCCCCTAAACACCCAGGAGAGCACATCAGTGGGCTGAGGAAGAACTAGATGATGTCAAACTAATGGCATTTGCCCAGCAATAGTAGCCCACACTGTTAGAAATTAATCCTGAAATAGTGTAAACCACCTAACTGCTGCTAATTGGTCTTGTCCTCACTTCATCTCTGATAGTCTCTCAAGTTGTGTTTTCATTTCCATTTATCAGATGTTGGTCTTTCCAACCTCTTGTGTTCTTTTGGAAAACCTGCAAAGCATTTAGCTCTTGCTCTCAGCTCATTGGAAGAAGTTGAATTAAAAAGGAAGCTATCGGGTTTTCTACCTGTAGCATTGCGTATCTGCACAACCAATCTCCCATAAGGCCAGAAGCTGCAGGGGATGTAGAGGCTGACAATGCTTCTTTCAGCTCCAAATCCGGGGCTGCCTTACACTCACAGTCTTTTTTTTTTTTTTTTCCCCATCCATAAAGAATTGTTTGGACATCCCACTTAGCAAGAAAACACAGGCAGAGGCTGTACATAAAGTTCCTGCACCACTAGCATTCAGCAATCTGCTCCTGCAGGCAAACCCTCACAACTCTAGAAGGTGCTGCACATCTTGAAGATGTTCTCCTAGTGTTAAAACACTCTATACAAGCAGCAAGTATTCACTTAGACAGGGGCTGTTCAGGAGTCACACTCTCGCTTGCAGTAAACTCAGGTTAGTTAACTTTTGCAGTAATTTTTTTTAAGAAATTCATCTTCCCTTATTTAAAGTAAAGGAGAGAAAATAAATAAAACCACAGTCCAGATGGAAACAGACTGTTCCTTCTTCATTAGCCAAGCCACAGACAAGTTCTAATTCATATCTCCCTTGAGTCTCATCATTACTCGAATTTAGAAAACAAGCATAAGGGTTAGGGGGTAATGGGGGGTGAGGGGGTGCAGCTTGCCAGCAAATTACATGCTGAATTTTGTTGCCTTTAATTGTATCCGAAATAAATGAAAAACTTCTTGTGGTCCAAGTCATGGGATTCCTTCATCAACAGGGTAGAGTTGGGCTTGCGAAACTGAAGTCTCTGGGGAAACGGCTTCACTACTGAAGGAAACAAGTGAAACTGAAGGAAACTCTTAGGGTTTGAATTGCACTATAAAGTCCTTATATGAAGGAAGGGAAGAAAAAAAAAAAAAAAAAGTAGTATCGTAGTATCAAAGAATGGGTCCCTTTAACAATTGAGTGAGCCTTCTTAACAGTTAGAATTGTTAAGAATAGAATTGCATCTGATTTGCTTGATGAGTCTCATTTTTAATGTAATTAGGCAGCCAAGATTTGACAGACTACACTATCAGAGAGCCAAAGGGAATTTGCATATATTATAAAATAATTGGAATGGCAGGGTAAAGTAAGAACTAACCTGACCTAAGCCTTCACTCAAATAGAATTGTGTGAATAATTGATTTTCCACATTCCTGACTGAACAGAAGAAGTAGGAGAAAAAAAAAAAAAAAAAAGGTTCATCAGCAAGAATAGATTTTCTTTTTCTAATTTGTGACAAAAAAAATAAAAAACCTGAGTTTATAGACAATACTAAAATGAAATGCCCATTTGAAACATCACACTGAAGCATTTCATTTAGAACCTATAAGGTAAAACATTTACAACCAAAATAAATCATCAAAATGAACACACTTCAGGAAAAAACTTTGGACTGAAAAGCTTCACACATCTTTAATTTCAAGGAGAAGGGAAAAAAAACCCCAAACTCTTAAACACTGTCATTTTTTCCTCAGCAGAATAAGAACATCTGCTAAAACTATTGTTTTTCAGAATATAGTGCTTTTAATGACACTCTTGTCAAGGAAGCATTATCAAGTGTAAGATTTCGAATCGAATCCAGAGAGTTAGGAAACAGTTGGAAACGTGTCCTGTATAGCCAATAGCAGACACTAAAACCTCTGTATCTCCCTCATCAGGTGAAAATACCTTCCAGCTATTGGCCACTCCTAGATGGGGCACTCCCTCTTTCATTCCTAAACTTTGAAAATTCCCAGTTTCTTCTGGACTGATAGTGAATGTAGCAATCTTCAAATGTTAATAGTATATAAAAAAAAAAAAAAAAAAAAAACAAAGGTACAAAAAAAAAAAAAAAAAAAAAGAGAAATCCATCTCACCATTGTGTTTGCGTACATCTTTTTGCTTTCCAGACTGCAGCTTTCCTACTTATATCTAGAACCCAAGTCCCAAAATATCAGGAAAGAATGGATTCTGGTAAAATTCTTACTCTAGTCAGAGCCAAAAAGTTGCCAGAGAGGGGTTTTGCCCCTCCTTTTCCCCCCCCCTCCCAAAGAAAACCTGTTCTTGTAGCTTTTTCAGAGCTGATGTCAACCAAATGTACTGAAAGGAATCACCCGATCTTATTTGCAACACTTAGCTGGACCCAAGATTTTACATTTCACTTACTTGTTATTCCGGGACATAAATTGTAGGTACATCCAGCTTTGCCAGACTGTTTCTACCTTAACTCTTGACTGACTTCTGGAGCTAAACTGAAGCATACTTTATTCTGCTCATGCAGTTTAACTCTTCACAGAGGTCAGAGTAGCTCATACTATTAAATAATGCAGGCTAGACGATGCTGACTTAATAAAACTCACATGTCATTTTGTGTTGGAATTGATTTTCTTACTTGAGGGCCACTTTAGCTTGCAAATCAAAAGTGTCTTGTGTTGGTTCTTTCAGAAGGATGCTGTTATTGCCTGGGCTTCCTTCAGAAACAGAGATTGATGGGACCAGGCTTGTGTTGGGTCAGTGTCTAATGGCCTCCTCTCAGTGGCCTGAATTATTCATAAGTGCTGGAGCGCCTCATTGTAACGTGTACAATGGAGGATATGTCATAGCTGCAATATCAAACTGCTTTTTTGCATTTTGCAGGCAGTTTTCCACCCTCTTTCCCATTCCAAGTCCAGGAAACTAACTTATTTTGATGGCAGGCATGTCCTCTCTTAACATTAAAGTCATCCCTAGGCAAGTAGAACCTGAACAATAGATTTACTAAGGTCACTAGACCAGTCAACAAAGTTGAGAATAGTTACTGCTCTCAAAAATAAACCTTTCCACTCCCACCCCCTACCATCCATTTGCAGGTGTTCACTAATCTGGCTCTTTTTCAGAATTTCAAAAAAAAAGTCTGTAGTTCACACATAGAAGGAACTTGTTGTACAAGATGTGGGACACTTGATTCATATATATTACAGCCTTTATCACCTTTCAAATCTTTTCCTCTGGACTCTGCTTTGCCCATGTCTGACAGCAAAGCTCTACTTTCATAGACCAATTTCTACACCGGTTGTAGGCAGTTATGACTATAAAATCATGATCTGTTGGCTCAAGAATCAAGCAGACTGCAAATATAACAAGAACTTAGAAAGGGAAAGCAATTAAACCACTTCTAGAACTAGTTATCTTCCACCACTATTTTCTGTAAAAGGTAGAGAGCTCAAATCCAGCTTCATCCACAGACATCCCCACCAAACATTATGACCTATTCACCTGTACTTTCTGCTTTGTAACAGCATTATCTCCCTGTAATAATGGGTGTAAGAAAATAAAGACAAAAAGATACATGCAGTATAAGTCTATAGATAATTCTGAATTTCTGGGGAGCCATAGATAACTGTCTTATAGTGAGCCTTAGGTAATGTTTTACAGTATGCAGCCCAGAAATATGCAGAGTGGCCTAGGTCTTCCAAGAAGTTTGTAGGAGGTGGAACATGAGGTACTTTGCAGACAAAGCCTGCAGGTACAAGACAGGATGGGAAAAGGCGTTCTGCTCTTACAAAGAGAGGCACAACATGGTTAGATGCAAAGTGCTTGCGACTCTTTGAACTGCTAGTATGCAAACGAGAGGAGTCTTCCTCAAAGCAGAGATGTGCTGGCTGGAGCTCCTTGTTTCTCTTCCCAACTTTACTACAGACTTCAACATTCTGAGTTCTGCTTAATATCTTTATCAATGACCTGGACGAGGGGATAGACTGTACCCTCAGTAAGTTTGCAGATGACACCAAGTTGGGAGGGAGCGTTGATCTGCTTGAGGGAAGGAAGGTGCTACAGAGGGATCTGGACAGGCTGGGTCGATGGGCTGAGGCCAGTTGTGTGAGGTTCAATAAGGTTAAGTGTTGGGTCCTGCACTTGGGTCACAACACCACCCTGCAATGGTACACTTGGGAAAGAATGGCTGGAAAGTTGCCCAGCTGAAAAGAACCTGGGGGTGTTGGTTAACAGCCAGCTGAATATGAGCCAGCAGTGTGCCCAGGTGGCCACACAGGCCAGTGGCATCCTGACTTGTATCAGCAATAGTGTGGCCACTGGAAGTAGGGAAGCAATCGTCCCCTGTACACCTCGAGTACTGCATTCAGTTTTGGGCCCCTCACGACAAGAAAGATCTGGAACATGTCCAAAGAAGGGCAACAAAGCTGGTGAAGGGTCTAGAGCGTGTTGTATGAGGAGCAGCTGAGAGAGGGGAGACCTTATTGCTCTCTACAACTACCTGAAAGGAGGTTGTAGCGAGGTTGGGTGCCTGTCTCATCTCCCAAGTAACAGGTGATGGGACAAGAGGAAATAGCCTCGAGTTGCACCAGGAGAGGTTTAGACTGGACATTGGGAAAAAATTTCTTCTCCAAAAAGGTTGTCAAGCATTGGAACAGGCTGCCAGGGCAGTGGTGGAATCACCATCCCTGAAGGTATTTAAAAGACGTGTAGATGTGGTGCTTAGGGACATGATTTAGTGATGGACTTGGCAGTGCTGGGTTAATGGTTGGACTTGACGATCTTAAAGGTCATTTCCAACCTAAACAATTTTATGATTCTACAAGTATGGAAGTAGAAGAATTATGAATTTGTGCAAAAGTGGGCTTTTGGGCTACAACACATCCCATCCCCTCTAAAAAAGCTGCACTGCAGTGGACATGAGTCAGGTTTGTAACAGCTGACACATAAATGCCATCTTCTGTTCCTCACGGGTCCTACTCACTGCTACAATAACTCGAAACCTCATTTAAAGAGAGTCGGGGAAAATGATAATGACTAAAACAAAATCAATGTTTAATGCTATTAATTATAACAATGACATTATGTAATTGGAAAAAGCAAATTACAGAAGACAGAGGAAGGACTTATGATCTAATCTGATGATCAACACTGAACTCCTAGTTGATGGATCAATTATGTATGTAAGTGCAACCACTTAAATAGATTTCTTCAGAGTTGAATCTTCTCAGCTTCAGTCCAAATTACCAAGTCAACCAATTAAAAGTAATATAAAATATACTATTCACTAACAATGAAATACATACTTATGGACTTTACAACTGTAAGATCATTAGCATTCTCTGAGCACTACAGAAGACTACCGAGTGGGAAAAAAAAAAAAAAAAAAAAAAAAAAAAAGAAGGTTTGAATTAGAACTTTGTTCACTAGCAACTAGTATTGATGTGAAAAATACTATTTTGGTCACAGAATTCATCTTAGACATTAATAAGCCAAGAGCTAACAAAATATAAAGGAACTAGAATTTTAGTGCTAGTTATCCTGACAATTATATACAGTAGATACAAATTGTCTGTACTTTAAACATCAGTTCCAGACTTTTAACTTAAAAGTCACTCTGTCATTCTAGAAAAATTTTACCTAAAGCATCTACAGAGGCAAAGTTCCACTCCTTAATGAAGTGCCCAGCTCCATTCTGAAAGTAGTAAATGGGATGCTTTAGGACAATCAAAAAAAAAAAAAAAATTAAATGAGATTAGACCTAAGACTAATGGTGTAAGAGAAAGGGTGTCATTCTACACCCTCTCCCTGAAAAGATCACTGGATGAACTTTTCCTTCATTCTAGCCACTCCTGTACTTCAGTATTTCCCTCCTATCAGAACTAGGAAAAAAGAAAACACACTTTATATCAATTTCCTTTAGCTGCCACCTCCATCATCTGTCTTTTAGGATACATTTAGATGCAAAGGTAGCAACATAACCAGCTCTGTCTTGAAGATATTTTTCCCTTCCCAGCTATGTTAAAAGACAACCACCCCGAGCTGTGCTGTGATGTCCTAATCCCCCTCTCCATATAAGAAAGGAACATTTCAGTTCCACTTCAGACAGTATCTCCGTATCATTCAGGAGACCAGAAAGACAACCAGCTCCCTAAAACCATCCCTAGGGCCCCTGAAGGGCTACTCAGGATAAGTTTGTGGTAGAAGACAGAGCACGCGCTGGTGCTCCAGGCTCGACTTTTTTTGCAGGAATCCTTAATAGAAAGGAGGCATTTGGTAAGCCAGGGGTGAAACAACACATGAGGCCCAGATGTTTGACCCCCCCTCACAGGGGAGAGACCATTGCTGCCTGGAGGGGACAGGACGTAGGTGACAAGGTGGCATGGCGATAGGACTCGGGAAGCACTGCCCATCCTGGCTGAACCATGTGAGGCTGCGGGAGCTCTTGGCAAGCGGCGCTCGGGACTGGGGCTGCCCCAGAGCCTGCAAATGGAAACACCAGGAACATTTGTAAGGAGAGCCTCTGGTTGAAAAGCCATTTGGAAGGACGCAGCTTTTAGGAAAACATGAACAGAGACTGAGGTATAGCTAGAAAGAGAAAAATAGTCATTCAGAGAGGTTGCCAAGACCCAGCAAATTAAATTTTCTTATGTGCTAAAGTATGATTTGCCTAAAGTCTATGACAACTTTGAAGGGCTACAAACAAACCACAAACCTATTTTCTCTCTGCCAAAAGATATCCTTTGAAACTCCTTCAGTGACCCACCAGCCAGGTAAGCAAGGAGACTCCACACAAGCCCCAGGTTGAAGAACCTCATTAGCAATTCATATTTCAGCATTTCTAAGTTTCTGTTTATCATCCCTAGAATTCACTCTCAATGCACCAGACTAGCCCCATGAATTCATGAATAGACACAAAAGACTTATGGTCGTCATTAGGATGTATTTCCCTCCACATAACCACTTTTTAAATGTCACTGAGCTTTCTCTCTCACAGGTCTGCTGCACAGAGCACCTAATTTGCTTTGGAAGTTTGGGAATCCAGAGTCCAATCAAAGACAGCATAATAAGTGTACATACTTAAATTTTATGAAATCCAAACATTTTTAGTGTCCTTTATATTCTATTCTATCCTTGTGACCTTCTAGGCTAACAAGGAAAAAAACCCTGCCCTAACCAAGACGGGTGGAAAACACTGATTTAATTCACACACTCCTTCTTCCACTTGCAGTCAAAAAAAAGAGAAGAGGGAGAGGAAAAAACAAAGATCAAGCTATAAAGTCTATTTACTAACACAACTTCTATTAAAGCTATCTCTATTTCAGATGTGAAGATACTTCTTTCTCATTCCCTGCAGAATTTGCTTTAGTAATTTCACCAAAACTCTTTTCTGTTTAGGGCTTTGTAAGTGATGGATTCAAAATGTCACCAAACTAAGTACATGAAAATTAAAAGGTAAAGATATATATTTTTAGAATTAGAAATGCTGAAATAAATTACTAAGCAGGCAGAGGTGATCTATAAGGAAAAGATGAAACAGCACAAAGTATGAAGGAGCTATTTGGCATGGAGGGATCACAAACACTGTGTGTAATGAAGCAAAGATGCCAAAGGAGAAGAAAAAAAAAAATAGAGAAAATACAGGAGGGTAGATGGTTGGGTCACAGAACACCCTGAGGGGAAGAGAAGCATGAAAAAATAAACAACCCATGTCAGTGTGAAAAGAGTAAGCCAGAAAGAAAGGAGGGGGGGAGCTTCAGGAAGATCAGAAAAAGAAAATCTCATAGGGTGACAGGAAAGGGTCTCCTGTCAGGCGAGGCCGAGTCCATCATTATATTGAAGACTGAAAAATAATATTCAGAAAAGCTCTGAAATTTCCAGACAGATACCGTAATACTTAATGCAGCTAAACCTGGGAAATAACAGGTGAAGACTGTCTTTAATCCCCATTTCCAACACCAGAGTCAGGGCAGAAGGGACAAAAAGAGTTCTTTGGACTGAAGGGGCCACGGGTGACCACAGCCTGTCGGCACGGCCTCGGCCCCGCTCCTTCCCAGCCATCGCCACCACACCTGGAAGAAGTTGTGTGGGCTTCCTCTAAGGGCATCCCCCTAAGGAGAGAGGTCTGCAACACCGAGACCTACTTTAAGGGAGGGAACAAGCCTCGAAAGGCGATGGCAGACCAGGCTCTGCTGGAGGCAGAGACCCCATGGGCTGGAGGGGCAATGGGAGGAGGCTGGGGACAGCCTCAAAAGCTGGAATCGCATCCTCGCGGACCAGGTTGCGCGCTCAAGAAAACCTGTTTGCAGCACACAAGGGGAATGGGAAAGGCATGGATGGAAAAGGGAGGCTGCTGGTTTCTCTGCAATGTAGGGGAATAAAGACTTCCTAAGAGGAGGATTTATTGTCAGAACCAAAAGATGGTATGCTGCCATCTCCAGCTAGATGATAGTGAGGTATGAGACCTTTTATTTCTTCTTATCAGGCTTTTTTTTTTTTTTTTCTGAATTGCAGATTACTGCTTGCATGCTTACAGCACACAGCGAGTGCAACAGGAAAACCGCACCATGCTGTATTCTCTCTTCTCTAGGCAGGGAGCTTCGTGTCATCTATTATTCACATCACAGCTTGCTGCAGTGGTTCCAGGAAGACCTGAAAAGAGCCCTGTCCTCCTGTCAGGAAGAGAATAGGATTTCCCCATAGGAGGGGTCAGGAAACTGGAAAGCCAAATAGTGCTATATCCCTGTACACAAACCCTGTGTCTTACAGCAGCTCTACTCGAGGGAGGATGACACTTGAACAAATGAATCAAAGATAAGCATTTTGAAATTTAACTATGGCATCAGACAGAATCACATCATTTTTAAGTATTCATCAATGTTTGACAAGAGGCAAACTATTTTTCTTTCTTATGCTGCTAGACAGGAATTTAGGCATGAGTAGACATCGCTCCATAAAGATGAGACATTAGCTATAAGGTGACTGTGTCAGCCTTGCTCTGAAGGAAACGCGGGTGCCGATGCCACTCGCCAATCGGTGCTGACAACAGCGGGCTTTAATTGATGTGGCGATGTGGTGATGTGATCACGGCTGCCCCCTCTCACCTCCCACCGCTGTTGGTTTCTGACCCTTTCTCCCCAGTTATAGCATATATCACATGTGACCTTTAAAAAAAAAAAAAAAAGCCAAGACATAAGCTGCATTTGTGTTTTGGACACACTTGAAAGCTCCTAAGGAATCCAGGCCCTGTGCTGCAAGGCATAGACACGTTTAAAGGAAAAAAAATATTACACTCTTTTGGCTTACTTAGATCTAAGTTTCATAACTTGAATGTTCCCTAATTAACAGTGTAAGTAATTTGCTCAAATTGACAAAGGAAACAGAGCAGGGGCAAAACCCAAATCCAGGCTATTTCAAGTCCTAATTTAGTTCAGCCTTTCAAAGGTGATTCCATACTTTGCTCTCCCTAACGCTCCTGCACCCACTTTTATTTCTATTTTCCCATTCTGCATTTGGATCAACTCCATTTCCACTGAAGCAAAATTCCCTTTGACTTTGACAGAGCTTAACTTTAAACAGGCATGAGGCTTTGTTTCTCTCTGACTTCAGGAAGGTAAGGATTATTGTAAATGCTGCTTTTGTCTTATTTGGCTTGCAATGTTTCAGGAGGGAGGCAGGGGGGTCCTAGACAACATCTATATCTACTTCTGCAAGGAGGTTTTGACCCATAAATAAGTGATCTACTGTGATTAGAAAGAGACAAAGTATAAAACAGTTTGGTGTGCTACATTGTGGCATTAGACATTTCCAATCACTACAGCCTCTTTCAGTCCTTTTAGGCATTACATTTATTGCTCCTATTTACTGTTATTAATAGCAAAATGCTGCCCATGAAAAAATTATCACAAAAAAATAGTAAACAAGCAAATACACACTGGAGAGACATGAGCATCACAGCACAACTGTTCATAAGTACAGGTGTGTCGTGGTTTAACCCCGAACGGTAACCAGACCATGCAGCTGCTCACTCGCACCCTCCCTCCCCAGTGGGGTGAGGAGGAGAATTGGAGAGAGAGGGGTCACGGGTTGAGATAAAAACACTTTACCAGGACTCAAAGGGAAAGATAAAATACATTAATAATATATAAGGATAATAGAATATATAAAATGAACAATGCACAATTTCTCACCACCCAAAGACCAACAGAGCCCATCCCAGCAGCAGCCAGGAGCAGGGATATTCCCCCACAGCCATCCCAGAACAGCCAGTGCCAGAGAGAGCAAGGGAACAGACAGATGAACAAACAGGCCTGAATGGAAACAAAAAGAAATAAAAGTAACAAGAAGGAAACGTGAC
>KL269121.1:9235-26414 GCA_000699545.1 Podiceps cristatus | reverse complement strand
GCCGTCTCTGCCATGGAACACTCTCTTTGGCTGGTTTGGATCAACTATTCTGGCTGTGCCCTCCCAGGTTTTTGCACCTGCACATCAGCAAAACTTGGGAAACTGCAAAATGCCCTCGATCGTTGAGCAGCAACCACAACATCAGCGTGCTGTCACCATGTTTCACATACTAAATTCAAAACACAGGAGCTGCTGGAGACAAAACTAGCTCCATCCTGGCTGAAGCCAGGACATGCTGGTTAGGGGTCAGGAACCCTAGAGAGCTCACACTTTGAACAGACAAGAAATGAAAGAGCACCCATTCTGGGGGGAAAAAAAAAAAAAATAAAATCATCAGCAAATAACAGCGCAGCTCAGGGGTTCCCACATCTGAGCTGCCGCCAGCTGGGAAGCTCAGCCCTGGGCCACGCTGCTTCTCCAAGTGCAAAGTAAATATGATGCCTTAATTACCACTGCCAAAATAACCCTCCTGCTGATTTGCAAGGCACGATTGACTGGTTCAGCAAAATAGCACCCAACCTGCCGGTAGCTCCCGCACGCTCAGCTCCAGCTTTAAGGAAGTAAATGTTAAGCAGGATCCTGGGGATTCTCCCATTTTTTCTAGTAACTTTGCTGAAGATGCAGATTGCTTAAAATCTCAGCTGTGGGAGAGTGGTACCTCATCTCCATGCAGAGTCACCCCAAGGCATCAGCACCGCCAGGAGAGCAAAGTTCTCTCAGGGTCACCCTTAACCTGGCCGGAAGGTAAGACATGGTTTTGCCTGAGGTAAGGTCCGTAGTCAGCGCTGATTAATGCGCTGCTCAGTTACACAGAGGAGTAGCCCTTCAGCGGGGGTACCAAAAAGAAAGGGAAGAAAAAAAAAAGTCCCTTCCTGAAAAGTAAGATGAGCACTGCGGAGTTGTACTGTAGAAGATTTCTACAACTTCAATTACAAAAAAATAAAAATTAAAAAAAAAAAAAAAATCCAAGGCTATTACAAAAGCTGCTAGAGGCAAAGCAGAGTAACTAGCTTCCCTCAAAACAAATGCCTCCTCCCACGTACGGTTTCATTATAACAGAAGCAAGCGACTCACTGTACAGGATTTAGTGACATTTGAAGTTATGAGCCTGGCGTAAAAGTTCACAAGCTGATTAACACAATTACTATTCATTTGATCCTGATTGCTGCAGCAGGGACTTCTGATTAAGCCAGTCTGCCCTGCAATTTCCCCGGATTTTCTTCCGTGCTTTGAATACCACGGGGTAAATATCCCAAACTCAGCAGCTTGCTTACAGCCCAGTTATTTTGCTTGGTGTGCGACAGCCTCAGCAATCCCAATTAGCCCATTATAGGCCCAGTTTTACTCCCCACAAACTACACATACATTAACGTCCATGAGGTTAACTACATAAATCACAGGTCTGTTTAGTCTGTTCTTAGCTGGATGTTTTCACTGTCTTCTCCCATACACCTCATGACTCAGCTGATCATACAGGTCCAGTTTAACTTATAATGAAGAATTGCAGGTTTCAGTTAATTCTCGCTTTTCTTGCCTTTCCTCCCCCCATCCCTAGAGAAAGGAAGAGGTAAAAGGAAAGCCTTCCCTTTGGGTACCACCAAACCTCTCCTGGTTTGCAGATCCCCACTATGCGTATTTCCATAGAATTAAGAAAGAACAAAAATAATCAATACTTATATACCAGCCATCAGATAATAGTGAATCACTTTATTTCATATACTTCCCTCCAAACACAGCTATTTCAGACCCAAGGCTTTGCAGTACAGATCCCAATGCCTTCTACTCTCTGAAAACTGAATACTGATCTCTATTCAGCGGCGCAGAAAGCACACAGATCTGAAAGTTTTGTGACGATATTCCAAACTGAAATAGGATATGAAGCTTTAATAAGTAGAAGAACCTGGCCTTCAGGGTTTTTTTTCCTCAGCTCTTTGGTTTTTTCCCTCCCTCCCAAGTTTTGGGTGCAGTGGTATCTTGCAGCCACTGTACTTAGAACTGGAGCAACTGGAGACAGGGATGGAGGAGATGGTGTCCTGACAGTGCCCTGGCGCATCCCGGGCAAGAAGGGCAGCGTCAGGCTGTGCCGAGCAGCGTGCAGAGGACACGGGGCATTTGCTGATGTCCTTCGGCAGACGATCTTGGTTGTGGTCAATCAAAAGGCTCCACAAACCTGTTGTTGTGTGGTGTATTAATGGCATTTACTGTGACAGTTGAGCAAAAGCAATATTTTCATGAAGTAATTGCTCACTGCCAGAGGAGTCATTTTATTTAGCCTACTTGCATTAAAGTTCAGATACATGACAAACTCTGTATTTTGTTATTCTTACTCTCTTCCCCAGTGGGACGTTACTGCCTCCAAAGCTGTGCTTCAGCTGAAAGTCCGGGAAGCTTCAACTAGCTGGAAATCACTTTAAAAGTACAAAGTAAACACATTAAAAAAATAACCGAATATCATCTTCTTGGCCACATGTATCCGGTGCTTTAACCACAGTCACATCTTCCCTGCAGCAAATCCTGTAAAAGGTAAGTAATTATTGTTTTATTGTGATCCAGAGGAAAATCAGGCTTAGGTTTTAGAACAGGAGATGTTCCTTCTTCATTGTATGGAAGGTAGTTGGTTTGTTGGCTTTTTCTTTTTTATTCCCTGCTCTGCTTTATTACCATTTCAAACCTACCATATGCAGGTGCGTGTTTGATTCCAAGGTCTTCACAGGCCAATTGTTTCACTTAACACTATTTTAAAAGAACAAAATGCCCTCAGGTAGACCAGCTCCTATCGCCAGCCGAGGCACCAGATCCATCTATACCATTTCTGCTTGAAGCAAAGACCTTGCAGGATTATTTTTTCTATCAGCTTTTGCTTCTACTAGGTAAATCATGTAGCCTATCAAAGCCATTTCCGTGATCTCCCTTAACAATGCATTTGAAGGCAATATCAAAGAATTGCTGCTGGTGTTACACATATTACAGTAAGCCCCTGATAGCAGATGTTAATGCATTTTATGATTGGGAATGTTGTCTCAAGATAAAAACAGGCAGTCTGCAGGAATCAGCAAAAACCCACTTAATTTCACACATGTATAGCCACTGACGTGTGTGCAATGAGATTAGGCGATGCCCTTGTCGGCAAACTTATCATAACTTTCTCCAAATAGCAAATCCCTAATTAGTTTATACTGTGGCTTTGCAGAGGGTAAGCATGGCTGGGGAAGAGCAAACAGTAGCTGATTTCACAGCAACCTGCTTGCTTAGCTCAGGCTTAGCCATTATAAGAAAGTAAATACTGTGTAAAAAAGCACTCAGGTGGAAAGATTCACAGGTTTTGTTTCAGCAAGGTCTGCAGATTTATCTAGAAACTTCTCAAACCCACAGCATCTTAATAAACTGGAGATGGACTACATCATTACTAGAAGCTGTCTCTCAATCTAGATGCTGTACTGTTGATAAATCTATTGAATTTGCCACTTGCTGGTCTGGTTTTAACTCCGGTGGCATGTTTTCTCAAGCAAGCTCATGTTGCTCACAGCCGGAAGAGCAACAGAGAAATAGCTGCAGTAACCTACATCTGAGGAAGCTATGTCAAGGGGCAAAGGCAAAGTTTAGAAGAAAAGGCAGAACACATTTCTGCAGCAGTTCAAATTAAAGGGAAAAATGCATCTTTTGGTACTGTCCAGATGCCATCAAGCCTGAGGAGTGAACTGCAAGGCTGATGGGGGCTTCTGATGCATCAGAGTCATTTGATCAGGTTTTCCTCAAAGAGAACTCCCTGGCAAGAGGAGATAAAGGCATTATTGGTGGTTCTTCTGCAAACAAGGCTGCAACATCAGGTGAGGGGTCTGCCGGCTGTCACGGCCCTGGGAGATCAGAGCAGGGCCAGAATCCTCAGTAACCAGCAAGCAAGTGAGGAGAGCAAGGAATAATAATAAACGCATGAAATCACAAAACACTCACACCACCAGCTGCATTAAGAATAAAGTATGTTTTGCGTTTGATGCAGCAAGGAAGGAACAAAACTTCAGTTCTGCATATTCATTTCAAAAGTAAGTATCATACTGAATAATTGTTACATTCAAATGTGACAAATTTGTCCCTCAGTGTCATAAAAATCAGTTCAAAGAGGCAATTCATTTGCCTTCCTCCACTTTCAGAAGCTTTGGTTAATATAGATCAGGTAAGTAACTTACAAGTTACTTCCCAGCTCCCTGGATTTTCAGGCTAAAATGGATTCCCCTTTTTAATACACACAGAGCGCTAATAATAAGAGATATAATAGGGAATGTGCAATCTGTAGCTGGGCCATTTATAGTTTTACATACAGAATAGTTTTCCAAACGTTCTGCTTGTCCTGAAATCACCACCTCCCAAAAGCACCAAGAGCTGTCCCTCTCCATCCCCAGACCTTCACCTCCATCTGCTGCAGCCTCCTCAGGTCACCTGTGCAATTCAAGCCTAACCTTTCTACAAAAGGTCTAAAAGTAATTTAAAAAATAATCCAATAAAGGTTCCGCTCAGATGATCCTTTACTGCCTTTTCTCCTTCTGATCCCAGCAACAGCTCCTCACTGGAACAGATTCCTTAGCATCTCCTTCCAAACGAGAGTTTTTTCATAACCCGTTGTCGAGAGGCTAAGGAGGTGGTGCGCTAGCAATACAATATCCAGGATGAAGAATTAGACCCAGATGGAAGAACAGGGCAGTTTTTGTAAAGCATATTAAATCTGGAAAGTTATACTCTTATTGCTGTAGCCAGTAACAAACTGGAGAGCACTATGTGCAAACAGCAGAGAAGCACTGGACAATGCTGTAACAAACTCACCAGGTAAATCCCAGACTTACTCCCCCAGGATTTTACAATAAGTATAGTAAATATGGTTTAAACAAACAAACAAAAAAACCTCAAACACACACAACACCTTTTGACATCCCCTTTCCACTCCTGAAAGGATCTCTTGGATAGGTGAAAACTGTCCAAGAAAGCAGAAAATTCTGCGCTACCCCCAGATTCTACATATAAAATCACTTTAAACTCTATATCATAATGAAACATGTGATGGCTAAAGGTCAAGTCATATTTGTTTACTCATTAGAGGACAGTATGAAAGGTTTATTCTTTTTCCCCCATCATGAGCAGTTTATTTTTTTTAACAGTGAAAAAGGTGCAATATACCTTTATATAAAGCCTTTCTATCTCTTTTAGAACAAAGTACTGATTGGGTAAAAAATTGACATTCTAATTAAGATTTAAAAAAAAAAAAAAAAAAAAAAAAAAAGAAAAACAACCAAACACACACCACAAACACCCAAACAAATTACTCTGCTTCACTCAAGATCATGAGCAAAACCTTCATCTCTCTCCAGTGAGAAGTTTGAAGACCGGTCAGACCGGGGATCACAAGATACTTTTAGCATTCTGGAGATTACGTACCTGGCAGCTTAAGCCTAGTACTTGAGAGAAGCTTACATTTACCATTTTGATCCTCCAAAAATAAGGGGTTTTTTAGAGCAATAATGTGTTTCTGCTCATCCACAGAATTTAAATGAGAGCAAGGCTAGTGACAGGAAAAAAAAGTGTCACGCACACATAAATTTTTAATTCTACTTTAAGTACTGCAGTAATAAACCAAGTTCAACTGTAAGATATTGGGGACATTTTTACATATTGTCTATACCCACATCTCATGTAATGACTCTCTGGAGTAACCTTTTTTTTTATTATTATTAGAAGTTATATTGCTCCGCACCATGGGAAATATATGTAAATCAGAAACATAAATGTTAGTTAAAAGCTGCCAGATTGAACTAATGAGGGTGATATAGCAATGACACAGCTAAGTTTTGATTTTTTTTTTTTTAAAGAGATAATTAAGGCTTCCTAATTACCCCAGCCAGGGAGACTATTACCCTCTTGAATAGCTATAAGTAATTAAGTTAAAGCAATCTTCAAAAGAAAAAGCAATATAAGTTTCAGACAATCTTTGAAAATCCCAACAGTATCTGATAGATTATGTGGAAGAAGCAGCTTCCCTGGCACGTGCTTCAGTTCTAGAGAGGGGCATGTAGGAAATACCAGTTGGCTCCCAAGCACTCGAAGAAGGTAAATGGGATATTCAAGATACCTTGAGGATTGTTTTTCTATCCAGCTTTCAGAGGGGGGGAATCAACTGGTGACAAAAAAGACCCCAATAATTTTCTGTGAAAATATCTGAGGCACAAAGGAGATTCTCCATATTGGAGAATTTTAAGATTAAAAAGACACAAAGAAACTCCAGCTCCCTTGAGAGACAGTGATGAAGGTTTCATAAGTACCATCATGTTAGATAATAAAACACTACACATAAAGCACCCAAAACTGTCATGACAGAAAATGCCACAAGGTCTTTGAAGAACAGTGTTGTCCAAAGGAATTAAAGTCTGTGTCCATATGTGCCTAACCTAAAGCAGCCACATCCAACCTCTACAGTTGCAGGAGACAAAGCATGACAAATTCACATCCAAACCATACATTTAATCAAGGGTTAAACACCCATGATAGAATCCAAAGCCCTTTCTGTCTCCTGTGAACCACAGGACAGACCCTTAAAGTCCACCAGGAAGGGCAAAAGATGTAAAATATACACAGTATGTTTTAAATTAACAACTCCTTAGAAAAAGAATTGGCAACATCAGTGAGAAACTACATGATCAGCCATTTGTATTCACGGCTTCTGCCTGTCCAATGCCACTGCATCTCCTCTAGACCAGCTGCAGTAGTCCTTGCACTCTCTGCACCAAGAGCAGGACCAGGACAAGATTATCAAGCCACAAATCCCACAGAAAGACTTACCCCTAGTCACACCACAAGTTCTACATAGAGCTGAACAGGGAATCCAGTATCACCATGAAATCATCCTCTTCGCTGCCCTACAAACTCCTCTTCCTCTGCCAGAGCCGCCCTTTTACTTCATTCTTAATGCTGCTGCTAGCCCACATCCCTTGCCATTTGTATAGCATGGAGTAACATAAGCCAAAAGGCCTCTGCACTCCAAAAGAAATTCCTGGAAGAGGGTGTTTTCTTTCAAAAAAAACAAAAAAAAAACAAAAAAAAAAAACCAAAAAAAACCCAAAAAAATAAAACAAACAAACAACAAAAAACAACCCACAACTGAGAGAGTAGCAGAATTAAATATCAGCTCCTAGCCTTAACCAGAGGAACAACCTCCTCCTTTGTTACGCACTGATAATATTTATAGGACTCCCTGCTGCCCTAACCCCAGCTTGCCTGAGTTACCAGGCTGATTTGCCAGGTGTTTTCAGTTGCTCTGAAATTCAGGGCAGGGAAGGCTGATGTTTTGCTTAGCCCTGAGTACTATTTTGAATGCTCGGGAGAACCTTTTCCATGCAGCTCCCTTGCCAGATTTAGCTGAGCCCAACCAGAGGCCTGGAGTAGGAGATTGTCATGTTATCATAACATGAGTTGAGCTTTTCTAAAGGCAGTTGAGAAGATGAAGAGAAGGGGCGTTCGCTAACTAAAGGGTGTTTCAGGCTTATTTGACATGACTAAACACTACTAGGGCAATTCTAACAGGAGGAAAAGGCTTAACACAGAAGATTAATGATCTGGATGGTGGAGTAGAGTGTACCCTCTACAAGTTTGATGATGACACAAAAATGGGATGGCTGACAGACCAGTCTGCTGTCCAGAGAGACCTTGAGAGGCTGGAGAAATTGACGGACAGAAAACTCACAAAAGGCAATTTCAAGGGGATGTACAAAGTCCTGCACCTGGGGGGGAAACAACCCCATGCACCAACACATGCTGAGGACCAACCAGCTGGAAAGCAGGTTTGCAGAAGAGGACCTGGGGGTCCTGATGTTCACCAAGTTGACCACGAGCCAGTAATGCACCCCTGCCACGAGGAAGGCTAAGGGACCCCTGAGCTGCATTTGGCAAAGCAGTGCCAGCAGGTCGAGGGAGGGGAACCTTCCCCTCCACTAAGCGGGTGAGACCACACCTGGAGTTCTTTATCCACTACGAGAGAGAGGGAGCTACTGGGAAGAGTCCAGCAAAGGATTCATGAAGGCACTGGAGCACCTCTACTACAAGGAAAGGCTTAGAGAGCTGGGACTGTTCAGCCTGGAGAAGGCAAGGCTCGGGGGGAGTCTTATTGGTGTGTACAATTACCTGAAAACAAAGAGGATGGAGCCAGGCTCTTTTCACTGGGGCCAGGTGATAGGACAGTGGGCACAAACAGAAACACAGGAAGTTCCCTCTGAACAGCAGAAAACTCTTCCTTAAGGTGAGGTGACTGAGCACTGGCAGAGGCAGCCCAGAGCAGTTGTGGAGTCTCCTTCCTTGGAGATATTCAAAAACCATCTGCACATGTTCCTGGGCACCCAGCTCCAGGTGGCCCTGCTTGAGCTAGGGTTTTGGATCAGTTGATCTCCAGAGGTCCCTTCCAGCCTCAACCATTCTGTGAAGATGGAGCTTGGGAGACACTCTGGAATAACAGTGTACAGATACACACACACACACAGACCCTTCCCTTGATCTTGGAAAAGCCGTGGACTGTGGGGAGCCCAGCAGAGCTCTCTACTGCACCACCAATGGCTATGTGAACTCAGGGACCTCACCAGAAGACATTTGTGGCATCTAAGGTACAGACCTGACATACTCCATCCTGAGACCTTCTCATTCTGGCACATTAGCCCACACCTCTGTCAAGCTTTGACTAACAGCAAGGGAAGTTCCACGCTACTGCTCCCGCTCTGTCGCAGTCACACCCATCCTTCATTCTAAAACTAAACGCTGGCTGTATCGTACCCGCTCTGTACCCAGGGGCTGGAGCAGAGATTGTCACAGCCGTCAACAGAATGAAAAATCCCAGGTCCTGCTGCAAAAGGGTGAAATAAAAAAAAAAAGAGAAAAAGAAAAAAAAAACAAAAACAAAAAAAAAAAAAACCAACCCTACACATGCTGGCACTTTAAGCTGGCTGAATAACCACAGCCAGGAAAAATCACTTTTATTTTCATATGCTGCAGCAGATTCCAGAAGGTCTGTTTTAAGGCAAGTGTGGGGTATAAGAAAAAGGAGTCAGCTGACCAGAAGGAATGAAATCCAACAATATCTTTTACTTATCGTGTACCTTCATCCACAACAAACGAACGAGTCAATCTGAGAGGAAAGAAACTCAATCAGCCAGGCCGCACCAGCGAGCATGGCTTGCATGTTTTATTGTTCCAGTGGTGTTATCAGTAAAGCCTGGGTGTCCAGTCAGTGCAATGCTCATAATTATTTCTATCCCCTTGAAAACAAGCTGGTTAGAAGCAGAATTAAATTGATTTGTGAACAATGTTTACCCTTTTTCTCACCACCAAGCAGACAACCAATTAATAACATTAAAGATTAATTAACAGGGAGGCCTGTGCACTACCTGCCAGACTAACAATTACATTTGATGTTATATGTTCATTCCTCAGCAAGGCAAGTACCTGCAGTTTAGCTTGAAGTTTCTCTTTTGAAAAACTAGAGTGCAGCAAAATCGTGGAAAATGGTTTAAAAAAAGAAGAATGAGAGCTTACAGGATGATGGTTTTTCAGCTCTTATTTGTTAGCGCCTCGCTCGCTGGGAAGAGTGCAGAGTGCTCAGTGGTTTGGGGAGCATTTGGCCTAAAATGGAGTGGAAATGTAGTCAGAAGAGTTGGGTGTGTTTGTGTAAGCTGGAAGGAGGGAGAAAGTATATATTAGGCATTTCTCAGACACACATACCCCGCACCTGCTCTTGACAGCTTGTTCCGTGTTTTGTATCAAATGTATAAGTAACGTATATACATTTTACATATGAAAGGAGTAACACAAGTCCTGCCAACTCTCCATTTCTGTACTTAGACACAAAAGCAGAGACACAGAGCTAGAGATCCGTGTGTGCAGGGACATATAGGCATCCACTTTGAATTTAAATCTTTCCCATCCTGTAAAGTTGCAAACCAAACTCTTCTTCTCCCCTGAGGTAATAAGCCTGTTAATTATATTTCTTGCCCTGCTTTTCCTTTTATTTTCAGAGCAACCTTTTTTTTTCTTTTTTTTTTTTTTTTTTCCAGATGGGCACGAAGGGCTTTTTTTTTTTATTGTTAATTTTTTGCTTCTGAAGGATGTTGAGGACATTTTGCTTAATTTCTTGTAAAGTACCTAGGGGACTGCAAACAAAATCAGATCATGTCTCCTGATATTGTGCTCCAAATATTCTATGCTGACCTTATTCATTCTAACAAGTTATAATGGGAATCTCCTTTCTTGCTTCCTCTCTACTTCAGCCCTGTCCACACTTGCCCAGAGCTGTCCCCTCGCACACACAGAGTAATCTCATAACACTTCTTTTTGTTTAAGATGAGGGGGGGCAGGTTTCTGGCTCATGGTTGTACTCACTGCAGCTGTTTGGCAGAGCCACAGCAGAGACAGTGTGGAGTGGGTAGTAGAAGGCATTAAGGAAACAAGGAGGGGCACGAGGATTTTGGACAGGATGTGGAAGAGCTGAGCCGCACGCCCAAAGGCTTGATGACTCACTGCAAGTCAGCAGCAAGTGATCTGGAGGCTGGGATCAAACAAAGCCAGCTTGATCCACGCCTGCAGGGTACGATCCTCTTGTACAAAAGGTCTTGCAGAGACTCACCATCTCTACAACACAACCCACCTTATGCAGCTTTGACCCAGGCCCCAGATCTTCATTCCTCTTTCTCTTTCTCCCATCCTTGGTCCTCTTTTGCTTCCCACTCAAGCTTGCCTTGTCTTAGGTTCTGCCCCAAATGTGACACCCCTACCTCTTCCCATTTCTCTGCTCTGAGATGCATCCCGTCTGGTTCCCCCCTCTCCCTCCACAGAGCCTTGAGCTTGCACCAAACCCCAGAGCGTACTTTGCACATGCCATGGGGAAGATGAGGAATTGGCAATATATTGCAATTCTGGGCTGAAAGTGGCTCTGGGAGATGCTCTCATGCTTGCTAGAGGGTTATGACCCAGTGCAGGTACTAGCACAGGGCTTTCACAGCAACTCAGCCTGGTCAGAGGTACAGAAGACACTTCTGTTGGAGTGAGGGCAAGGGCTGCAGGAGTCAGAAGCAGGGGACTAAGAGGCTGCTTCAACACTGTCCAGGAACACAAAGAGAAAAACAGCAGCTGCCATCATAATTTCATTTTTCAATTAAAAAAGGCGTGCTTTCATCCAGCTGCAAGCCAGATGGCTTGAAAGAAAGAGTTAGGTGGCATCCCATGGCTGGCGTGTTTCAGTGTGCCTCAAGACAATAATGGTCCTCTCTGACCCTAAAAATCTCTGTACAGACTTGGAGCAGGTGTGTCCAAGTGTAGGAAAGGTGCTTTACACAGAGGAAGCCTGATTTGGTGGTCTATCTCTAAGGCATCACAGCTCTGCCTCGTCTCCAGTGGGACATCGGCATTGGCACAGCCACCACCACCTCTCCCCGCTTGGGTTCTCCGGCTGTACAACGGAGGAGCCATGCAGGCTTTCTGCCCTCTCCGAGCATTCATCGGCTGGAGAGCCATTAAAGACAGACAATGATTGCTATTAATTATCATCAACTTCGTCTTTGTTTCTGAGGCCTCTTTCAGATTTGATAAGAATCTCCCGCTGCTGAGCTGAATGGTGCGAGGGTCACCCAGGCCAGGGGAATCTTTATCGCTTTCTTTCTTCTCCAGAGAGATAATAACAGCCAAGATTCTAGTTTAAGCTTATTAAAGTGCCCAGTTATCTGTTTCAGCATGGATAATTTAATCAGACAAGTTAAATATTTATGAGGCTGCACTTTATTGTTGACGAAAGATAAAAATGTGCTTTAAGTGCTATTCAGAATAAGAATTATAATGATTTTAAAAGCCATTGGTAATGACACTTTATATTGTTATTGTTAGCTCCTAGGATTACCAAACCATCACAGAGGACTGCAAACAAGAGACTAGGAGCTGGAATGAAACATGCTCCCTACCTCTGTCCGTGCAGATCTTGTAAAGGGGTCCCAGGCTCAGCAGATCACCTAGGCATCCAGCCCAAAATGGTATCATGTGCGCTCAGAGGATAAAGCCAGACCAATAGAGGAAAAATCGTTTCAGTCCCTCTTGCCATCCTTTAAAGACAAAAAACGCAGCATGTGACCCTGAAAAAAGAGAGCTGCACGCAGACTGTAAGCACAGTTGTGGTTTGCAAGTCACCAGAACTGAAGTGCAACTCTGAAAGGAGAATTCAGCTGTGTTTTTAACGCCCAAGACACCTTGCAAAACAGCCAGCCAAAAAAGGCCTGTTACACATATTTTTGAACAAAGCCTCAGTTCATTTTCACCCTGGATGAGCCGGAGGGTATATCTGGCACAGGTTTCTCTGTTCCAAATGAAGCCTGTGTGTTTCCCAAGGTGACCAGCTTTGCTCTCGGAGGTTTGGAGACTTCAGGGTTTCTGTCAGAAGAGGTCTTGATTCGGCAAGGAGTCTGTGTAGCTGTCACAGCTACATAGACCAGGAGTCACAGCTAACATTGAGCACATGGAGAATATTCATTGATTTAAAGTTATGATAAAATACATTATTTATCTGAGGTCAGAGCTTCTGAACTGAATATTTTGCTTGAAGCAGACCCATTAAAAAAAAACCAAAACAAAACAAAAAACCACACACAAGGAAAAAAAAAACTGTGTGAGGCAAATCCTGCTTTCTGCTTCACTGGATTTTAATTTTTCTTAATCTTTATGACCATTAAAGCTCAAACAATCTGAAGGCATATAAACCATGCATGCAGCAACACTAAGACTGTAAGACTGAACACACAGAAAGCAATGCAGCCTACCAACTATGTTTGTTCTGCCTCACGTAACTCCAACATTTAAAAAATATATTCACTTTCCTTCTTCACGCTCAAATTCTAATGCATCAGTGTTTTACTTATGACCATCAGCTATATAGGTAGGCAGCAAAAGAGATATTTTATTTATAAAAAAGCAGCAAATCTAAATTTGCAAATAAATAAGCAGCAAATCTAAATTAACTGGTGGAAAATCTTTCACTTTAGGGATTTTTTTATATTTGAGCACTTATTAATGTTCCATTGATGCTATGTATCTTCTTAGCATATACTTCATACATTTGGAAGTAAGACATAAGTGGAAGGTAGGTGTTAATATTGCTACCATTATTTCTACCTTCCCTACCAAGGCTGATGACTACCACTTCCACTAGAATAGAGTGGGCAATAAAACTGTTTGCAAATGCTCTCTTACCTACTTTATTTTCATTATTTTCCATGAGAAGCAGCGATATACATTGTCTAAAAATTTTTGTCACATGTCAGATAATATTCCAGCTGTTTGTTAGCTTGGGTGGAATTTTGGGGAGGGTGTCTGGTGTTAATTTGTTTGACAAAAGACATTATTAAACACTTATCACAAAAGGTATTACACGTTTTTTCTCACCATTCTTCTCATGCAAACCAAATACCTCATCCTGCGGTCACACGGACTGCACCAGGTGTCCTGCGTGTAATTATACAGTGTTCCTCAGATTGAGCCTCGAGGAACTTTTAATTCTTTGGAGGCAGAAAGGAAAATTCTCTTGTCTTCATGATCACATGAGGAATCTACTTTCAAGGAAAAAAAAATCATTTTTTAAAGATTTAAAAGCTTTGACTCATTTTCCAATCAATCGTCTTCATTAACAAGTGTCTCTAAAATGCTGCAGCTATAGAAAAATATTTCAACCTGTCAAGGGCTTTCTTTCCTTCCTCTCTCCTGCACCCAATTAAGGCTTCTCCTGCAGTTATTTCACTATCTTCGGAAGGCTGAGCCTTTCTCAGACATATCCTTCCCTGTGGAGAACTGCCATTTACTCGCAACTCTGAGGCACTAAACCACAACAACTCGTTTGAGAGCTGAAAACCCTTCTGGAGGCAGAACTAGGGGAAAGCACAGCCCATCAAACCAATTCTTCTGTCACATTTTGCTGGGATAAAGATGCACAGATATTTGTTCAGAAAGCTTACTTGAAATGAACCACGTCGCATGCAACCGGTTGATCCAACTACTAATAAATAGATAATAATACATAATAAGCTCCCAGTAAGCAGAAGAATGAGTTAAGGTATTGTATTCAAGTAGAATCAAGTCTCAACAGGTACTTTCTTAAAAACATGCAAAATGAATCAGAGGAGCATTTTCAGTGTAAATTCACTCAAAACTGTCTTCTGAGACTCCTGCTTTGATTGCTTATTTACAGGCACCCCACTGTGTGGTTCCTGATCCCTTAGCAGATGCTCTTATGCTTTTGAATACAAGAGAACCAATAAAGGATTTCTGGGCAGCAAAAACTCATGGAAGTTTGTGAAACTTGGTTCCACCAGCTGTCACGTATCTCCCTCTCCCCCAGCTTACTTGGTCAAAATGTTGAATTAATTAAGAATTTATTATTTCCATTTTGATATTCTCCATAATTCTCCTGAATGTTGCAAACTACTGAAACCCTCTCTGAAGCCTCATGAGTGTTCCCTTGGGTCCAACAAATACTCCTCACACAGCCTTTCCTCTGGCTCTTCACCAAACCTTAGCCCCAAGTAAGAAAGTTTGGGATCACCATCTCCACAGATGAGGAAAGAGATGCTGAGGGACAAATCATCATTTTCCTGGCTATCCCCAAGGCCGAAAGAGAGCAAACCCAGCCCTTCCAGTTATCCCAGCTCCTCTGCAGAGCCAGTGTCCATCCCAAGCCGGCAAACCTCACGTGGTCTCCCTGCACAACCAGGGTGACTTCCCACCCTACGTGAGGCTCTGTATGAAGCAATGCTGATGCAAAGTCACTGGAGGATCTGACCCAATATTTCTCTTACTAACACTGAAAAAACTACTTGCTTCTGGGCAGGGAAAGGCAAAGCTGCGATTGACTCTGTGACTGCTTTGTACATGTTTCAGAACTATATATATATGTGTGCAAACAGCAAATTAACTCTTCTCCTAGTTATCATTGTTTACAAGGTACAAAGCACTGAGACCGGTGCCCTTATACCTAATGGAGATGAGGCATAAATAGGAAAGAGCTGGGTTTGTCTTCTTTGTTAATAATCTCCCTCTCCTCCCCAGAAGCACGATGTCAGCTAGAAAATTTATTAGAAAACACCACCGTAGTGTAATATGGTATGAACTGTCCTTTGAGGGTAGAAAATCAAATATTCACTTGTCATCGGAAGGGTTGATTTAATTGATACATATAACAATTCACTCTATTGCTTTAAAATAGCTATGTAGGCTGTATTTTTCATAGTAAGAAGAGGTGGGTTTTAATCCAGATAACTGGGAGCAATCGCTACGCTGGCATGCAATAGTTCATAAGCTCCAGCCCCCAGCCACCCGACGCAAGCAGTACCTCTCACCCAGACGATCGGCGCAGCACTGGGACCAAGCACACCTCCCGCAGCCACCAGCACCTGTTTGCCAGCCCATGGGATCCCCTCCTGAAATCGGTAGTGGCTCCGGCCAGCTGGCAAGTGTCAGGCACTGAGAAATTCCTCCTCAGCCCCATGGCTGGGGAAACAAGGGCAACAGGCCATGCTCCCGAAACCTGAGATTTCAACTAAACCCAAGGAAGGATTTTGAGACCAAGACCTCCCACGAGCAGGCATAGCGCCATTTGCTCTGCCCCAGCAGGGAATTTGGTCTTGGTGGGGAGAGTGGTAGGGTTTTTTTTTTTGTTTTGGTTCCCAACCACCATTATATCATTCAGCAATACATGCAGAAGGCAGAGACACAGAGCCTAAGGCAAAGATTGCTTTTGCAGCCATAACTGGACCTCCCAACGCTGAGCTTGCCCCACTTGCTTTGCCCCATAACTCGGCAGAGCCCATCCATAGGGAGCAACAAGCAGCAGAGAGGTCACAGCAATGGGTTCAATGTTCCCAATTCCAGGGGTTTATTAATCCCCCCTACCCAGGGGACAAGAAGGATGGAGGGAGGAAGCTGTGTTGAAAGGATTTTCCTGAGCAGGTGTCTCCCTGCCAGCAGGATGGGCCTGAACTGGAAAACCTCCTTCCCTTACACCTTGGGCAAGCACAAAATAACTCTGGGTTTCACCTGCATTTGCAGAGATGGAGGCAGGGGCAGAGCCATCACCTTGATTTGGTCTCTGACAAACTCAGGGACTCCTGAGCTGGGCCCCGGGTCAGATGTGTTGTTTCATTAGAGCCAGGCACTTAGGAGAAGACTCAGCAAAACCAACGCGTATGACTTTCTTAAAAATATGTGTTTTGGTTAATCAAAACTAATATGCAAATTTCTGTCAATGGCAGTAATTTGTTCTGATGGTAGAAATATTTTTATTTAAAAAAAAAAAAAAACACAAACACACAAGGGAAAAACAAAAACTTTTTTTTTTTTTTCCAGAGGGAAGTGACCTTCATTTCATAGTTTGTGCTTAAAATAAAAAAAGAACCCAAATATTTCATTTTGGATATACAAAACCTTACATTTGTTTGAAAACATTGTAAAGAATTTTCATTTAAGGGAGGGGAAAAAAACCCAAACAAATCCACTTCACAGTAACTCACAATTAAATGTATTGCCAATTTTTCAGTTTGGCCAGTAACCTTGAAAATCGTAACTCCGGTTTACAGTCTGTCTGTCTGTCTCTCCTCTAAGTGACAGGTAATGAATCAGATGTGCGTCCTGGCACAGAATTAGAACAATGTCCTTTTGATACTACAACTTTTACAGAAATCTCTTATACAAACTCACAGTCTTATACTTTTCTAGGTAGTAATTTTTCTGACAGTGTTGTTCCAAATCCATTCTGTAACCCAGCTCCAGTGTATAACCAGTGCTGTGTGTTTAAGGGAACCCAGCTGCATTTTTTTTTCTTCTACAGTCGCTTTCCAGGCTGTATCTGTACTGCTAATGAATAGTGACATCAAACACACATAAATTAGAGTGTAGGCTGAGGGTAATTAAATTGAGCAAGTTGAAAAAAATAAACTATATCAACTAAATCCCAATTTGCAAACTATTATATGTAGTCTTCAAGGTTTCAGCAGAACAATGGATACAACAGGGGGATTATAGTAAGGTTTAAATTTCCTAGGGATGATTTGATATTCTATCTGTGCTGTGAGCAAGTCATGTTGCATCAGATCAAATCCCGATTTCATTCTATTGTGAAAAAAAAAAAAAA